>PVJI01007348.1:0-78898 GCA_004026765.1 Micronycteris hirsuta | reverse complement strand
TTATGATGTGTCTTGGTGTGTTCCTCTTTGGGTCCAACTTCTTTGGGACTCTCTGAGCTTCCTGGACTTCCCGCAAGTCTATTTCCTTCTCCAGCTTCGGGAAATTCTCCATCATTATGTGTTCAAATATTTTTTCAATTCCTTGGATTTCTTCTTCTCCTTCTGGCAGTCCGATGATCCGTATGTTTGGACGTTTGCAAATGTCTTGGAGGTTTCTGAGCCCCTCCTCCATTTTTCGAATTCTTGTTGCTTCATTCTTTTCTGGTTGGATGTTTTTTTCTTTCTGCTGGTCCACTCCGTTGATTTGAGTCCCAGTTTCCTTATCTCTATTGGTTCCCTGCAGATCTCTCCTCATTTGTTCAAGCAAGTTCGTTAATTTTTCGTCGAATTCTGAAAGCATCCTTATTACAAGGGTTTCGAACTGTGCATCTGATAGGTTGTCTATCTCTTGGTCGGTTAGCTCTAGGGCTTTGATCTGTTCCTTTCTTTGGGCCATTTTTTTTTCTCTCGGTGAGCCTGTTACTGTTAGGGGGGTGGAGCCTTGGGGATCCCCTGTGCAGGGAAGCTCCCTGTGGTTGTGCTCTGACCTAGCCTGTGGGGGAGGGACCTGAGCACACAATGGCGCCTTCTCCGCTCTCTGCACCCACACCGCCTCCTGCAAGCAATTCGGGCCCCTCTGCGCTGGCTCTGGGGGTCGCCCTGGGGTTGTTGGACGGGCTGCACAGCTCCCCAGCGAACTTTCCTGTGAGGCCGGGACCCGCCGCCGACTCCACCCCCACAGGCGCTCCCAGTCCTTGCCGATGGGCTGCGCCCTGCCCTCTCTCCCGATCTCTCGGCACACGAATAAAGACCTGCCCGGTCCACCAGTCTCGGCCCTGCTGGGTCCAGATGAGCCAGGCGCAGACCGCGCTTCAGTCGGGCCACCCGTCTGGGTGTGCTGTGGCTCTGCTGGGACCGCTCCTCTAACTGTGGACCTGCCTTCTGCTCACCTGATCGCTGCGGGGTCGCGGAGTGTTCTCCCTCCGCCTTGCTCCTCCCGGCTCACCAGACTGGATAAATGTATCTTCTTTAATTCCTTGGTTGTCGGACTTCCTCTCAATTCGATTTTCTGTCAGATCTGGCTGCTTTTGGATGTGTAGATTTCTGATTTTTTTCCCTTGTTTGGTTGTGCGAGGCGGTACGGTGCATTCACCTATGCCGCCATCTTAGGAAGTCCCCCAGATAACTTTTTAAACTGACTTGTGCTTCCATTATCTCCTTTTTCTAAAGTAAACACCATGTTGACCTTTCTCATTTTGTTCCCTGATTCCTATAGGATCATTCATAATCAGTTCAAATATTAATTAGATTCTTAACAGACTTCTCTCCATGATTTAATCCTTCCTTAACCCTTCTGTTGTATTGTTTAGAATTTGTATTGTTTTATTTACTAAGTATTGAGTAACAGTTGTTGCTTTATGTGTGCAGATTCAACCTTCACAACTTTTTTTAAAAAACGCTTCCTCAGAATCCCTGATCTTTTTTAAGTTTTAATAGATATTTATTCAAAGTAATATATTTGCAACCCAGATGGTTCTACATTGTACATTAATGTTTTAACCAACATCATTAAAATATTGAGGGGCAGATGCATCCACAGATTTTAATTACATGATTATTTCTTTGCCCATTCTTTTCTTTCTTTGTTTTTTCCCCTGTGAAATAACATCTTTCAGATATGGTTCAAGGTAGAAATTATCCTCATATTTTTGTACTAGTCAAGATCTGCTTCATGGACAGGCCCAATGCTCTCTTAATGTGAAACACCCTGTCATTATTCAGGTTCTCAGGAAGCCTTCTTATGGCTTCTTCTACATTGTCATCCACATGTATTGTATGGTCTCGCGTTACTCCCGGTTTATAGAATCGTATGCCATTGTAATACCATTTTTGAATACCTTCTAGCCTCCAGTTTGATGCTGCAACAGCAGCAGGCCTGTTTGCCACTTTGACCCAAGACTCCAGTCCCTGATCTTGTGATTTGAGCATAATGCCACCAGATGGCAACAATGAGCCCTTGCCAGGCAGCTCCAAGTAGAAAACTTGAGGGTGCTATTTTTCATATTTTATATAATCAAAATCTAGTGCCTAGATTTGAAATAGCCAACTTTGAAAAGGCCAGTAATAATTGCACTACAGTGGTTAAATTAGAGACTGTGGACTCAAATGGACTTGACTTCAAATCCTGATCTGTAAACGGGGCTATTTAATAATAACTATTTGATATATGGAAAACCCCTAGTCTAGTGACTGGTATTAATCAGTATTTAATAAATGTTAACTTACTCTGTCACTGTGGTTGCTACACACATACACACACTTTAAGAAAGGAAGCAGGGGCTCTAAGAAAAGGAAGTTATAAATTATTTCTAGCTGTGAAACATTGGGTAATCATGTAGTGTTTGTGCACATGTAAGTGTATATTTAAAGGGAGGAAAACCAAGATGGAATTAGTAGCTTTTTTCCTAGTCATTGCCTTTACCTCTGTTCATACTGAATGATCTTTAGCTGAAGTCAAGTGCCTTCATTATGATTTGCTGCTAAACTTAGAATTTCTACAGTCTTCTCTGTAGGTAATTTAATCTCTTGTAATCTAGACTGTACTCAAGAGTTTCTGTGACCTTTCCTTACATGCATCAGGAAAACAGACTCTTGCTTGATGCTGTGTAGTTAAAATGGATACTGCTTTATCTCTTCAGCCAGAGCTGCTTTTTCCCCAGGACTTCGGACTAACCAATATCCTAAAATATTCCAAAGTCTGTTATAAGTACTTCCCACTTGTTAACTCATTTAAACCTCACAACATCCCTATGAGGGAATTACTATTTTCGTCTGTATTTTAAAGATGGGGAAACTACCATACAGAAAGATTTAGTTATTTGACCAGGGACACACAGCTTAACGGCAGTTCTAGTATTCAAATGCATGCTTTTTGGGCTCCAAAGTTTGTACTGTTAACCCCGTGTGTTGCTGCAGATTGTTTTCTATATATTTTTTAAGATTTTATTTATTTATTTTGAGAGAGAGGGGAAGGAAGGGAGAAAGAGAGGAAAAGAAACATCATTGTGGTGTTCCCTCTCACACGTTCCCAACTGGGGACCTGGCCCACAACCCAGGCATGTGCCCTGACTGGGAATCAAACTGGCCACCTTTCAGCTCGCAGACCAGCACTTAATCCACTGAGCCATACCAGCCAGGGCTGTTTTTTATACTTTTTAATCATATATTGCTATAATCATAGAATTGATTAGGCTTAAGGTGTTTTTAATAAAACCTAAAATCCTAACTGCATCTGGGTGACAAGGTTGTGAGTGATTTGCTTAGAATTCATTGCTACCTTTTCTTAGAGCTCTTGTTCCTTTTTTCTCCTATTCCCTTTTGCTTCCATCCTTAGCTCAGTATATTTTTAAACCAAGCATGACATTCTCAGATAGCATATGAATTGATTTGTTTTTAGAGAGTAATTTGGTGATGTATATAAAGTCTTGGACCTTGCTGTTCTTTCTGCATGTAAGATTTTTTTCTTGATGAAATATTTGAAGAGATTTGACTGGTGGGATTTTTAGTGTAAAAAATGCTTTTGGGGAAAAACTAAATGCTCAGTAATAGAGATTATACTGGTAAAATAACGGCGTCGTTTTAATCATCAGAATTGATATAGGGGATAACATAATTCATTTAGTTACATTAATTGTCAGTGTCTCTTCAGAATAGGAAAAACTAACAATTTAACACAAATTGAAGATTTCTTTGAAAACATTTCCAGGCTGATTCTAGGCCTGTAAAAATTAGCCTACTCTAAGGAAGTCATAGTAATTTTCCATTATCTTTATTCTTCAAAAAGAGCTTTTACTTTTTTAAAAAATCTTATTTATCAAGTGAAGTTTTAATCATAGGGCATTTATGTTGGAACTAATTCTATTATCAAAGTGCTTTCTAGAAGTTCATTCACTTCTTAAATCTCAGTGGTAACTAATGCTTATATAATTTGTATTCTGGGATCCCCCCTCTTTGGTATCTCTTCACTGTGATTTAGATAAACTCATCATTTAATATGATCAAAAAAATTAAAGCTCCGCTTACTTTGAGGTAAGCATTAGGCATGAGCCCTGCCCCCATACCCCTTTTAATGTTTGCTTTTTAAGGTTCAGTTTCTAGGGCTACTAAATCTCTTTCAGTAAAACATACCAGTTAATGCATAGTGTCATAGGCTAACAATAGAGAAATTGAAGGGAAGAGCTTGTCATTTTTTCCTGTTCATTATTTTCAATAAGACATGCTTCCTTTTGAAGTATATTGCATTTTTTTTCAGTCTCCAGTGGCTGGAGGGTGGGGCGGGCATGTTAATTTGAAGTCTCCGAGTAAATAGACCGCTTCCTTCGTGTTTGCGTTGGCTGATTAAAGAGCCCTGGTTTGTTGGTTTGTTTGTATCTTAATCCAGATCTGGTTATGTCTTCTGGAGTTTGAACCTATGACTCAACTGAAGTATTATTTCATACTAAAGAGGTCTTTAAAATACCAAAAGTGAAATATTATGAATGCATGAATAATGTTTCATCTTACACTGCCTCTCTTTTCTTCTCACAGATAGCACAACAATAGAAAAATTGAAAGCTATTTGTTTAGACCATGCCAAACTTGGAGAAAGCAGCCTTAGTCCATCTCTTGACTCGCTTTTCTTTGGTCCTTCAGCTTCACAAGTGCTATACCTAACAGAGGTTTGTTTTTTCCTTTTGAATTGATTCCATGTTCTTTAAATTTGACCTTTTTAAGGTAATGTGGAGGACATAACATTGTAATGAAATACTTTGAAATGGTTAAAATAATTTCTTAGCACTGGTAATAGGGAAAATAGTTCTATTTTAAAAACCTTTTAACACAATCCTCCTCCCTTTTTTCCAGGTAGTCTATGCCTTGTTAATGCCTGCTGGTGCACCTCTGGCTGATGAATCCTCTGATTTTCAATTTCACTTCTTGAAAAGTGGCGGCCTACCCCTTGTCCTGAGTATGCTAACTAGAAATAACTTCCTACCAAATGCAGATATGGAAACTCGAAGGGGTGCCTACCTCAATGCTCTTAAAATAGCCAAACTGTTGCTAACTGCCATTGGCTATGGCCACGTTCGAGCTGTGGCAGAAGCTTTTCAGCCAGGTTCAGAAGGAGTCAGTCCTATGACATCGGTAATACAGACTTTTAAAAAATCTTTTAATAATGATAATAGATGGTAATTTTTAAAGTTCAACTTCTCAGCAACTCTTAAGTATAAATTTCAAAAGTTAAAGCAAACTGTTTCAGGTTCCTTTCCAGTGATGATTTACTTTAGGAGTTTTTTCTATTAAATTGTATTCGTATTAAAAGTGAAAATGCTTTTCACTGACTATACTCTTATTTGAGAAGATAGTTCTTTGTGCCCCTTAAATTATGTTTGCGTTTTAGTTATTTTAAACCTAACAACGTATCCATATGAATCACTTATTAACTGGTATTTGGTATATATTAAAGACACAGGTGTAATAAAAAAGATGTAATCAATTTAACCTGTTGCCATCTTAACAGTCTTAACTTCTAGTTCTGAGCTTACTCAGAGTCTGTCTTGGCCTTGGTGGCATCCTTGATCCACCAAAAGTTCTCAAGACATGCCAGAATTTAATGCCTATTTATTAGAGATCTAACTATACCTTAAATTCTGAGTAAAATTTCAGTTAATATGCATCATAAGTGATACTTTATTAAGTTATTGATGAAAGATAAAAACTTAGGAATATAGATACTCCTTTTTAGAAATGGCTTAGGTTTTAATCAAGGAGGTTGGCATATTGATTAGATATGTGATATTATAATGTCACATATAATTGAGATAATGGTATTTATAATTATTTTAGGCGTGATAATACTGTGCTTATATTTAAAAGGAATATTCTTTACCCCATCCCCTTTTTTGAAAGTAGTTGCTTTATATATCAAGGATTTGCTTCAAAATAATCCTGGGGTAGGGAAGGGATAGAAAGTGGTAGGGGGGGTGGTTAGATAAAACAATTGTATATTTTAGAAATTTAACATTAGTCTTACATGGCCTAAGTCATACATTGTTTTGTAATTAGTGTTTCTTGTTAAGATAAAACACATTCTTCTCATCCCTGGCACAGGTGCTTAACGAGGTGCACAGGAAACAGTTGCATGCTTTCGTCTTTCATTTTTCTCCAATATTCATTTTTTTTTCTTTTTTTATTGTATTTTTTTACATTACCTTTTAGTCCCCTTAAAACTCCCTGCCCCCAGCAATCACCATTCTTATGGATTTAAAAACTTGATTGTATGCCGTGGCTGGTTTGGTACAGTGGATTGAGCGCAGGCCTGACAACTGAAAGGTTGCCGGTTCCATTCCCAGTCAGGGCACATGCCTGAGTTGAGGGCCAGGTCCCCAGTTGGGGGCACGTGAGAAACACATTGATCTTTCTCTCCCTTCCTTCCTCTCTCTCTGAAAATAAAATCTTTTTTTTTTTAACTTGATTATAAAGTAGAACACTGTTACCCTTCTTACATTTGTACTTCTATTCTGTTACTGATATTTCTTAATTTTCAAAGAAGAATTTGATTACCCTGGTGAATGGGAGCTGGATCTGCCCAGGTGCATGCATGTCAAAGATGTCGAGTAATTTACTAAGTCTCTAGATAGGGTTGGAACCTGCTGGTTCAGTTTATTGTTTACCTTCATTAGTTATGCTGAGCCCAGAGTAGAAACAATGAGTTGGACTGATGTAGAATGGGGACTTACAGAGGGATGTGTGGCACTCTGATGCACAAGAGGAAGCCACCCCACACTATTGAAAATGTGAAGTACTTTTTGTGCGGGTCTCCACAGCTTCTGCAGTATATATATATATATATATATATGGAAGGGAGGTAATCCTGAGGGAGTAGTGATGGATGACGAGCAAATGGTTGGGTCTGGTTGTATATAAATTATTTACTCCATGTTAAATGGTTATCTTTTTTCCAGGTCAGCCAAGTTACTCATGATCAAGCAGTGGTGCTACAAAGTGCCCTTCAGAGCATTCCTAATCCGTCATCTGAATGCATGCTTAGAAATGTGTCAATTCGTCTTGCTCAGCAAATATCTGATGAGGTTAGTATTAAAATTTTAAAGTTCTGAAATCCTAGAACGTTTGGTTTTTTCTCTACTTTTGATCCTCTGTTAATTTAGAAATAAACCTTGTCACAATTTACGGCTTAGTTTTCCTAGACCCACTCACTTTAATGATTGTCTCAGTGTAGATAAAGTTCCCTTAACATGAATTTTATCTAATATTAATGTTAGTACCTTCTGATTTTAATCATCTCTCTGTACAGTAAACAGCATGCTTTTAAAGTATATAATTGAATGACTTTTGACAAATGAATATATGTGTGAAACCTCCCCCACAGTCAAGACACAGAACATTTCCATCACTCTTTCTTTGTGCCCTTAGTAGTTTATTCTTCCTCTCTACCCCTGGCCACAGGTGACCACTGATTTTTTATTTTTGTCAATGTATACTAGTTTTCACATTTCAGGTGGAATTGTGTACTGTGTGTTCTTTTATATCTGGCTTTTTTCACTCAGAATAATGACTGAAAATTGTCTGTGCTGTGTGAACCATTAGTTTATTCCTTTTTATTGCTGAGTAGTATCCCATGATGAGTACTTCACATTGTGTTTATCCATATACTTGGCAAAGGACATTTGGATTGTTTCCCTTTTTTGGTTGTGATTAAGCTACTGTGAACATTTTGTGCAGCTGTTTGTGTGGACATAGGTTTTTATCTTGGGTTAAAAAAGACTTAAGAGGGGAATGGTTAGATAACCTATGTAGTCTTTTAAAGATTCTTCTGAAAGTGATATAAGGCCAGATAATAACTTAGAGTATATACTTTATGGCATTGCTATTAAAAAAAGTGAGACAAAGGCAACTTGGGAACCTAAAGACAATGCTTCTGCTTCATTACATTCCTACTCCTTTATAAGGAGAAACGTTTTTGCTTTTTTAGTGTTTATGCCACTCTAAATACTCTTTTCAACAGTTGTAATTACTCATTATCTTGCAGGCTTCACGATATATGCCTGATATTTGTGTGATCAGAGCTATACAAAAAATTATCTGGACATCAGGATGTGGGGCATTACAGCTAGTATTTAGCCCAAATGAAGAAATCACTAAAATTTATGAGAAGGTAAGAATTATTACAGAAATATATTTCTTTTAAATAAATGTTGTTTAATTGTGCATGAGGCTTAATTATGTCTATCTTTAAAAGCCAATCACTTGGCATCTCAATAGGTTGAAAATTAACTGGTAGCTATAGTTAAAGTGAGAATAATTTTACTTTGAAAATAAAGTGCTTCAGCCCTGGCCAGATGGCTCAGTTGCTTGGAATGTTGTCCTGTACACCAAAGAAGGTTGCAGATTCAATCCCTTATCAGGGCACATACCTAGGTTGCCGGTTCATTCCATCAGGGCAATACAGGAGGCAGTCCCAACCGATGTTTCTCTCCCTTTCTTTTCTCTCCCTCCCTCTTTCTCCCTCTCTCTCCCTCTCTCTCCCTCCTCAGAGTTTCTCAAAAATTAATAAATATATCACAGGGTGAGTATTAAAAAAAAGGGGGGAAAAAATAAAAGTGCTTCAGAATCCTGCCATATGACTTTGTTTTTTAATAAAATCTTTTTTTTTTTTTACCTTAAATTGGGGTCAGATATAATGGTCTCATACTGGATTTGATTGTTTCTATTCTATCTATTTTTTCATCACCTTTCTGCCTGTGTAAATTTGGGTTTTGGTAGCTGTCAGTTGTGTTAACCGCATTTAAGTATTTTTGATTCTCTTAAAGTGGTCAGAAGTAGAAAGAATGTCAGCCAATTAGGTATCATCCCCAACCCTCCATTAGGTTAAATAAATTATGTACAGAAGAAAAGGTGTATTTGACTCTTTGATTTTTTTTTCTGTCATATGTCCCTGTCCCTGATAGCCACTCCTACATATTTAGAAGGGGAAATTAAATTATAGGGAGTTTGCTGGCTCTCTAGAGCTTCCCTTTTATGACCAGCATAACCCTGATTTGCCTACGATGTATGTTGATGTCTTTTAGTATCTGTCTGGTACAGTGCTGGATATTCATTCAGATAATATATGAATGCTTGTTCTTTTCCAGACAGGTGCTGTAATTATTAATTTTTGATAAAGTCAGATTAGAATTTATTAACTACCTACCCAAGCATATTTTAGGTTGTAAAACCTTCAAACCCTTCCTTAACAATTGTCTAAGACAATTGGTTTCAAATAAAATAGCACTATAGGTAAGCAACATGATGGAACTAGTTAGGAGTACCTAACTGCAGTGCCAGAGTGGTTCTCTAGAAAGGAATGGTTGTTGGTGCAAAAGCACACAACTCAGGTCATTAGGAACCTGAAGGAGAAAGAAGCCTGTGGTGATACGGTCAGTGTGCTCCTTCAGCTCTCCTTGGGAAGTAGCAAAATACTGGAATTAGACTTCATTGTCTCTTATAGTCACTTCCATACTATTCCAAGGGTCCTCAAGAGTTGCAGAAAAAGAGGCTGAGGCCAAATTTTTGAGTAGGTAGGTTTTAAGCACTAGCTTGAAGTTGTATGAACTTTTTCTTAAATGCATTTCTAGATAATTTGCCCCTATTGTTTTACAGTCCAATGCAGGCACTGAGCTGGACTTGGAAGATGAACAGGTTTGCTGTGAAGCATTGGAAGTGATGACCTTATGTTTTGCCTTGATTCCAACAGCCTTAGATGCTCTTAGTAAAGAAAAGGCTTGGCAGACTTTCATTATTGACTTACTATTGCACTGTCACAGCAAGTGAGTATCTTTTTTAATTGTAAGAACCTTTGTCTTATTTTTGTAAGCAGAAATAATTTATGCTGGTAAAATTTATCCAGTAATCAAATATTTATTGTCTCTATAGCATGCTAATATTTAGGAAAATTTTATTTAACCTTGTTTTGCTTTGACCTAGATTTGTTTGGTTTTAGTCTTTGCAAAATGCCAACATTCTCAAAGACAAATTAATTTTTCTCTAATTTCAGAATTTAGTTTTATCTAAGAGGTATATATTAGCCAAATTTAAAAATCTGGTTTACAGAAATTAAAATAGCCCTGGCTGATGTGGCTCAGTGAATTGAACGCTGGCCTGCAAACCAAAGGGTCGCTGGTTTGATTCCCAGTCAGGGCACATGCCTGGGTTGCGAGCCAGATCCCCAGTAGGGGCCACACAGGAGGCAACCACACATTGATGTTTCTCTCTCTCTCTCTCTTTCTCCCTCCCTTCCCCTCTCTCTAAAAATAAATAAATAAAATCTTTTAAAAAAATTAAATGGTACATTAGCCTCCTATCTTGAATACCTGGCTACAGGGGGGGCGGTGTGTGTGTGTGTGTGTAGTTAATTCAGTATGAAGTTCACAAGGGAAGCTTTGTGGTAAGAAGTTTTGTATTTTACACTGAGAATAAAGACCAACTATATAGCCCTTGTTTACATTTGAAGAGCATTTAATAAGTGACATTTTCTTTTGTGCTGCTTTTTGTGTGAGTCAGTTGGATTTGTAGAAAATGTTGGTTTCCATCTTCTTTCAGTCCGACCCTATTATGTGTAATTAATCGGTCTTACATACATTTTGTGAAAAGACACAGGATGTTTACTCAGTTTATTCTGTCACATGCCATTCAACAATGACAGAAGTTAACTGATGGAAAGTTACTGTAAAGTCAATAAGCAGTTTGCTGAAATGAAGCCTAGTGATAAAGCTTTTTTGTTTCTTTAATGCGTATATGATTTAATGGAGTAGGATGCTGTATGTAAAGTGATTAAGAAGGTCAAGTGGAATAATGGTCTGCTCTTTCAGAACTTGCTTGGTGTAATGTCCTTGAAGACATTTAGTGCAGCCTATTCAGAAAGTCCTTTGACAGGATTCTCCCCGCCCCCCCCATTCCCCCCAGTAAGGTTGAGCTTGCTCTCTTTTTGGAAAGACTTTAATTATCGCTGGACAACTCCATTAAAGATAAATGGGTTAAGTCTAGTTCCATTTAATAATCATTGAGTGGAAGGAGGAAAGTTTTCATGAAGTCAAACCTGGAGGTAGCAAATTTTTTCTGTAGTACTATCGCCTTGCCCTGCAGTTTTCAATCATTTTATAAGTAGCTGAGTACCTATTGCAGGTTCAACATCCTTTATCCAGTTGGTAAGAATTTGACAACAAGCTTGACATGAACATTACCTGTATAACAATTCAGAAGTAAACTTTGCTGATGGAGGAGCTAAGACTAAACTTAAATGACAAGGTTCTCTTGAGTTTTAACTTATTTCTGCTACATAATTTGCATCTCTATAGTTTTAATCCACCAGCAAATTATGTGAGTCCCTACTGTGTGTTTGGCAATAAGAATCCAAAGTCAAAATACGATAATTATTGCCCTCAGGGAACACTGGTACAGAAATTAGTATCATAAAAGACAAAGTACTTTGGGAATGGGATGAGGAATCAGTTACTTTTACTTGGAGTGAAAGCGAAGGGTGTGTTCAGAATATAATCTTTGAGCTGTTTGGGTAAAATGTATATGTGTATAAAAATGGAAGCTGGGCATTGGCAGTGTTCTCTCTCTCTCTCACCATCACTCCTTATTGTTTTTACTTCGTGTATTTTTGGACTCCATATATTTCCCTCCTTTCCATTCTGTCTCTACCCTTTTTTAAAACCAGCATCCATTGCCTGGACAACTGCGATATCCTTAATCTTCTGACACCAAGTGCTGCTCCGCTAACATGTTACTCTGTAATCTGTTGACCACACTGCAGATGCAGTAACCGTTGCAAAATATGATCATCTTGTTTTCTTGCTTAAAATCTTTCCATGTCTTCCCATTGCCTTTTAATTTAGTCTAAACATTTACATTTGGTTTATAAGTACTCCACAATGTGGCCCTTACTACTGCTTTCTCATAAATTTTAACTTCAGTGCCACATTTTATACTAAGTTTTCCCTGTACCTGAGATCAGATTTCCCAGACTCTATTCCCATTAGATGAGATTTGCTTCCATATCATAACACTGATCTTATTTTCTTGTAATCACTTGGAATTGTATTTAATTTCCTTTAGGTGGGTATGTTTTTTCCAGCACCTGTTGTTTTATACCCTGCCTTATTAACTCCTTAATGTTACACATTTCTCTAATTCATGGAGGCATCTGAGTTTGCCACTCCTGGCATAGTGCTTTCAGGGAAGAGCTGCAAAGTCTGGTTTCCTATGTAGAAGAGGAGTAATAGGATAGTATACTGTAGAAGAGATTAGTAGGAGTCATTTGACAGAAGGCCTTAGATGCTGAGATCCAAGTAGTGTTAAATTTTGATATGATATTTAGTCTTACTGGTAAATAATTTATCAAGTACCTTTTATGAGCCACTCACTATTCTAGCTACTAGAATAGCAGTAAACAAAACAGACAAAATGCTTTCTTGGAGTCTACATACTAAAGAGGATAGGAAACAGGAAGGGAAGACATGTAGAAAAATATGTTAGGTAGTAATAAATGATACAGAGAGAAAACAAGGGATAAGAAGGAATCTGTGGAGTTCAGTTTTGTACAGACATACCTCATTTTATTGTACTTTGCTTTATTGCACTTAACAGATGTGTTTTTTGAAGGCAGGATCCTCCACCAGCAAAAATATTATGACCTGCTTTATTGTGGTGGTCTAAAACTAAACACATAATTCCTTTAAGGTATGCCTGTGTAGGATAGTCAAAAAAGGCCTCCCTAAAAAGGTGACCATTAATCAGCTCTGAGACAGTAAGGTAGTTGTCCATGTGGATAAATAGGGGAGGTGTGTTTTAAGCACGGGAATAAGAGATATAAATATCCTGAGGCAGGAGCATGCCAGATATGTTAAAGAACATAAGAGTAACAAGAAAAGAGTTAGGCTTTTTCATTAATCCAAGTAAAATATGACAGGGGCTAGAAGTGTAGAAATGGTAAGAAATGATCAGATTTTGAGCGTGTTGTGAAGATGCAACAGTTTGTTGATAGGTTTCATCAGGAACTGAGAGGCACCAACTTTATAGACCCCTTCCCCCCACTCTATTTGGACAACATAACTTTTTAAAAAATAAACTAAGACAACATGAATGTCATACTTTTGAAACCCTGATAAAAGCTATGGACCTTCTCCCAGAAAATTGGTACTCCTCACTTCAATTAACATGTCTTCCGCCAAACTCAACTCCCAGAGTTTCTAAAATCCCTCTGATTTATTGGACCATGTGTGGGTTTTAGAAACCTAAAAACATCCAGGAGACAGGTTAGTACACAGAATGTATGCTGCCAAGTTCTTCGTAATAAAGTATAAATTTGGTTCTAAGCTCTCTATCAGCTAGCACAAGGACAAACATGGTAGTTATCCACAAAATGTAGTTTGTCATGTCTGTAAGGGACACAGATGCTTAGTTAGCAGATTCATATGTCAGACATTGTTCTAGGTGCCAGAAACTGGCATCAACAAAGCAAGGCCTTGGCCTGAAAGAGCATACTTTCTAATAGAGACAGCACCGTCTTGTATACATTTAGGAAGTGGGTCTTAGCACCTCCTATATACCAGACACTATTCTAGGTTCTGGAGGCACAGGAGGCTAAATAAATGATATCTCTACCCTCTTGGAGCACTTATTCTAGTGAGATCTATGTAGATTTTTTTAAAAGATAGATCCATAATGATAGGGTGCAATTCTCAGTAATGAGACCAGAAGCAAGTTTTTCTTGTGGGTCATCTAATATAATACAGTGTTCTCAATATTTAGCCCACATTAGAATCACCTGCAAGATTTGTTGAAACAGGTTGCTGGGCCTCACCTCCAGTATTTCATTCAGCAGGTCTGGGAAGGGACCTGAGAAATTTGTATTTCTAACAAGTCCCAGAGGCTGCTGATTTGGGGACCATACTTTGGGAACTACTAATATAAAGGAAATCTACAGCAATATCCTTATTGTAATTGCAGCAGAATTCCTACAGGGTTTGCTCCAGAGCACAGTTGAATAAGTATTCTGTGGAAGGCTCACTGTGGAGCATCTTGTATCTAGAGGAGCGTATCTTGTCTTTTCCAAGAAAGGGATGTTAGGATGTGTCTCTCAAACTCACAGTGACAATTTGAGGTTGTAGTTTTTGACACACAGCCTAAACTCATCTATGTTGCTGGCTTAAGGGGTATTACCTTGTGTACTTGTGTTTTTACTTTTTAATTTACTTTTTATCCCTGCCCCCCGCACAAGAGAGACCAGCATTGTAACCTGTTTTTTTCCTTCATGAAAATAATATATTAAATGTGATACATTTTTATTTCAGAACTGTTCGCCAGGTGGCACAGGAGCAGTTCTTTTTAATGTGCACCAGATGTTGCATGGGACACAGGCCTCTGCTTTTCTTCATTACTCTGCTCTTTACCGTTTTGGGGGTGAGACATTTTTTGATATGCTTATCTATGTGATTTGTTCTTTAAACAGTGGACATTCAGGAATTCATGCTTTTAGATTATATTAAAGTTAGAGCAGTCTATGTAATTTAATTAATAAAATATTGGTAATTTCCAATACTATTTTAATAATCTAGTTAACTTTGAGTTTTTAAAACTGGATTCTAAGTATGGACATGTAAATTCGTATTATTCTACTTTATTGTTTCAGAGCACAGCCAGAGAGAGAGCTAAACATTCGGGCGACTACTTCACTCTTTTAAGGCACCTTCTAAATTATGCTTACAATAGTAATATTAATATACCCAATGCTGAAGTTCTTCTCAATAATGAAATTGATTGGCTTAAAAGAATTAGGGTAAGTTACATTTAATACAGTGTTTACCATATCGATAAATGGCATAATTTATTAATAGTTTATAGTTTTGAGCATTTTGGGTAAATGAAAAACACCAAAGAGTAATAAAAAGGGCCAAAGAACATACTCTGCGTTGATGGATACTAGTAATTCGTGAATTGCAGAGTGAATGTATTACTAATTCTGTAAAATGCTTTGTTTGGAGTACTGATTTTCCACTTTTCATTTTAGAATTTTGGGCCTTTTTGATAATTTTCCTCTTTTAAAAATATTTTTGATGAGTCTGATAATGCTAGCACTTAATTTAATTCTTGATCTTAAGACCTGATACTTTTTACTTAGAATCATGGGAATTTTTCTTCCATTTTCCCCCTACCATATGGGAGTATTTCTGAAGAGATTCATAGCTATTAGCTTTCAGTTCATAAAGCCTACTTCTAGAAAGTTCTGAAGAGAAATTGCTTTAGAATGGAAAGGTTTGGGGGAATTTCCTCATGTCTGTTCAGCCCTCTCTTGTGTATGGCTCCTCCCTCCCTTTCATTAAGTTGGGCATTTGATGTTTTTCTTTGGCAGGATGATGTTAAAAGAACAGGTGAAACAGGTGTTGAAGAGACCATCTTGGAAGGCCATCTTGGGGTAACAAAAGAGTTACTAGCCTTTCAAACCCCTGAGAAAAAGTATCATATTGGTTGTGAAAAGGGAGGTGCTAATCTCATTAAAGTAAGTTAAAATTTCAGTTTTACTATATGTATTTTGTAAATAAATAAGCACAGTTTAATTTTTTTATTTTGTAAAACTGCATCTTGTTCATTTTTTAAATGAGTTTCTTCTATCAATAGTATGTGGTAATTCAAGGGAAAAATTATTTCAGTGAATTTTATTGATATTCAAAATGAGGTTTCGTTTACATGTGATTAAAGAAATAAACTTATTTGCCCGGCTGGTGTAGCTCAGTGGATTGAGCGCGGGCTGGGAACCAGAGGGTCCCGGTTCAATTCCCAGTTGGGGCACATGCCTGGGTTGCAGGCCAGCTCCCCAGTGAGGGCCACGTGAGAGGCAACCATACATTGCTGTTTCTCTCCCTCTCTTTCTCCCTCCCTTCTCCTCTCTCTAAAAATAAATAAATGAAATCTTTTAAAAAAAAAAAAAAAGAAACTTATTTAAAGATAAAAATTTTGTTAAGTGCTAGTGTCAGCTCACTCTTGGTTCTTAAAAAAAAAAATTTAGGAGCCCTGGCTGGTGTAGCTCAGTGGATTGAGCGCGGGCTGCAAACCAAAGGGTCGCTGGTTTGATTCCCAGTCAAGGCACATGCCTGGGTTGCAGGCCAGGTCCCCAGTGGGGGCCACGGGAGAAGCAACCACACACTGATGTTTCTCTCCCTCTCTTTCTCCCTCCCTTCCCTTCTGTCTAAAAATAAAAATAAATTTAAAAATCCTAAAAAAAAAAATTTAGCCTGAGTTGGGGTACGGTTAATTGTAGTGCATAGTGTTTATTAGAAAATCCAAATGAGTTTTCTGAGATATAATGAGATCTTGAGTTTCTGACAAGCAATTTAATGTTTTTTCCTTCCAAGATTACAGGAGATCTTTCTTTCCTTAAAAACATATATATAGAAACTATATATTATATATTTGTATTTATTTATAACTATATATTATATACTTTAATATATAAACATACAAAGATATCATGATATATATATATATGTACTATATCAATACTAATACATAATTCTTTTTTCAACTCTCACAGGAATTAATTGATGATTTCATCTTCCCTGCATCCAATGTTTACCTGCAGTATATGAGAAATGGAGAACTGCCAGCTGAACAGGCTATTCCAGTCTGTAGTTCACCGCCTACCATTAATGCTGGTTTTGAGTTACTTGTAGCATTAGCTGTTGGCTGTGTGAGGAATCTCAAACAGATAGTAGATTCTTTGACTGAAATGTATTACATTGGCACAGCAATAACTAGTAAGTATTTTAAATATAATGTCTTAATAGATAACTCGAGTCTGTTTTCCTGTTTTTCTTTTAGTAAACATCTTCAACTCTGTGCTTCCCCACCCCCAGCAACTAGTTTAGTTTCGCGTTTTTAGTAAATGGATTTAAGGCCTTTAAAAGCTAAGAGCCTTGATGCAAAAGTTTTCAGATGTTTGTTAAATGTCTTCCTATAAGTGGTATAACTATTTAGCAAAATAAATTTCATCTCAGTCAATTCTGGAATAAAATCCAAACTTCAGAGTAATTAGTAGTCAAAATAAAGTCCAGACTTAGAACTTAAAACTCACATTTCATGCATTGTAAACCTTTCAGGCCCTCTCTTGGAAGCTCTTAAATGTTATTTTCATATGAGCTCTAAGAAAATCTGGTTTTAAAGATTAGAATGTGAGAAGATAACATTTTCATGGACTTTATGTCCTCAGTTAATGCTCACGTGAAGCCTGTGAAATAGACTAGTCTCTAGACCTTGTAGAGGTGGGATTGAAGTTCAGAGCAGATGAGGACAATAAAAAATGACTGAAGAAGAAATAAGGAATCAAACACAACAGAAGCTTCTTTTTTTTTTAAGCAAAAACCACTTTATAAAGTTTAAGAATATAATTGATTATAGCAGATTTTTAAGAACATGTCGAATTATTTTTATATGTTGTGTTTCAGAATGGAGGGACATTTTAAATAACATTTTAGGAGACTCTGATGAAACTGACTGCTTTAAAGGTTAGACCGTTAGCTGTTCTACCAAACCTGTGCATAGCGAGGCAGATATTTTTTGGTGGTTGTTTTGTTTTTCTATAACTTACAAGAGGTGTTTTTGTTTGCTTTTAGAAAAAACAAATCCTCACTTTCATTTATTTAGTTTTTAATAAGTTTAAACTCTCAAGGGATACAGCATCATGTGGATTCAGCATCTAATGAATTTAGCATGAAAGTTGCTTTGGAATTTGGCATAAACTATGCCATGTGAGCATGAGTTTCTTTTTCCCAGATGCTTCTGGTTTTGTTCAGTTTGCCTCCAGGAGTCAACCTTGTTCTTTGCTTTGTACATATGAACGTATCTCTTGCCCAAATATAATTCACTTTCATCTCTGGCATAAACCCTTTCAGTTTTAAGAAGAGAAGCCACATGTTCCTTCCACTAGTAGCCAGCAAAAAAAATAGCTTTGGACCACAACCTTCCAGATGTATTGGCCATTTTTGAAGTCCTATTCCCAGCACACCTCCACATGCTCCAAAGTGGCAGAAAGAGAAAGGTCACTTGTTTTTTACATGCTAAAAATTTTAAGTACCAAAGAAAAGCGTATACTAAAAAGTATGTTTACTGCACAGTCCAGTCTCCTTTTATAGTTGTAACTATTGTGGTCAGTTTGTATCTGCCCTCCCAGTATTTCTGTGTATGCAAAATCCACATACAAAATTTTCTTTGTTTAGTTTTTTGTAACAGATTGGCATGTGGTACACAACAACATTGTTTAGAACTTTGTTCCCCTTAATATTTCTGTGATTGTACCCTATCTACACATAAATATTTACCTATTTCCATTTATTGGCTGTATACTTTTCAGTTCAGTATATCATAATTTATCTTACCAGTCCCGTAGACAATGATATTTGTTATTTTCAGGTTTGTATTAGGCAGAGGGGCAGATATATGCTGATTTTCAATTTCACAGAACTTTCAAGTTCACTGTTACTTGCTCCTCAAAATAACATTGTGGTTGTAGGCAAAGCAAGTCTACTCTTATCACTACATTTGTTAGGAAGGAAACACACTTACCTGAAGAAGGTGAAAGAGTTGGTAAACATCAGAACAAGGAGGTGAACCCAGAGGATGTTAGTATTAAAGCTGTGATATGTTGATATATTTATGTAACACTTTACGCCAGAATGAATTTTGAAGGTACTTTTAAAAACATACAAAAGTGGAAAGTTCATAATAACTAACTATAAAGCTAACAATAAAGTTAGTGTGTAGGAATTGGCATCATATAATCTTGAGACTTCTGAGACTGCCATTAGAAGTAACGCCAGATAAAAACGTGAGTTCACAGGTAGCAGGGTAAGATCTGTATAGTGATAGCATGTTCCTGTGTGTTTTGGATTTGTTGAGGGTGAAATGCAAACTTGGAGCACACCTTCAGGTGGCTGTAAGAGTGATGGGGATTGCTACTAATGTTAATTTATTACTAGCTTACTGGAGCTAAAAATGGAGAAAATGGTTGTGTTCATACTATAAGAATCTTTTATCTTCTTTTAGCATGTGAAGCACTTACTGAGTGGGAATATCTGCCACCTGTTGGACCCCGCCCTCCAAAAGGATTTGTGGGCCTGAAAAATGCTGGTGCTACTTGTTACATGAATTCTGTGATTCAGCAACTCTACATGATTCCGTCCATCAGGAACGGTATTCTTGCCATTGAAGGCACAGGTAGTGATGTAGATGATGATATGTCTGGGGACGAGAAGCAGGACAATGAGGTAAATTTTATTTAGCCTTTTTATTTTCTCAATTTGAAGTTCTGATATCAGATACTGTCCTCTCTTACTGAGGGTTGTACTTCCATTGGACCTATTGACATACTTCATAGTAAAGCTAGAATCTCCTGACATCGACTATCTACCAGGCTTTAAAACTACAGTTAATTCTTATTGTAGTTTTATATGTACTTAAAGCAACAATTAATGTACTCAACTTTTTTGTGGACAGTGTCTAATCTGCAGTTTGTGTGTAATGATAAGAATCTTCATTTTTAATAGTTTATATTTTCACTTTTCTACTTAATTTTTTTTAAGATTTTATTTATTTTCAGAGAGAGGAGAAGGGAGGGAGAAAGAGCAATGTATGGTTGCCTCTCACATGGCCCTCACCGGGGACCTGGCCCGTAACCCAGGCATGTGCCCCGACTGGGAATCGAACCGGGACCCTCTGGTTCCCAGCCCATGCTCAATCCACTGAGCTACACCAGCCGGGCTCTACTTAATATTTTTAATATATATCTCCATTAATTTATACCAAGTTGTATGCTATTCCAGTTTTACCATCCACACTCACTTTAGGATACTTTTACATTTTTTCCAGAATATAGCTCTCCCTGCTTAGACAACAAACTTCTCTCTACTTTAAATGTTACATGGTGTTGTGACAAAATTTAGGCTGCCTCCTGAGTATCCAATGCACAATAAAGCTATAGAAAAGTTGGGTTGTAATGGTAGAGAAGTTGACATGACTATGGCATGGCTCTTTAAAAAGAGAAGATTGCAAAACTTCAGTCGCAGTCATGTTTGTATCTGCCCTGTATTTCTTTTTATTTTACCTTTTACTGTTCATAGTGTTGGTGAGAACTGGAGAAGCCAAAATGTGTTCTAATTGCAGTAAATATAATATGTTCAATGGTTCTCTTCAGTCACCACAACTGTTTGCTCTAGAGTTGTTTATCACTTAAGGGTTTCTAAAATACAACTTGCCTCAACTCTTCCCCAGACCTTCTGAACCATACCATCCAGTGAATGGGGTCTGAGCATCTTTACCTTTTAAGAAAGCTTCATAGAGGCTGCTTACACCCATACCTGGTTAAGAACCACTGCGCTGAGTAAAAATTGAAATACATATTCTAGTTCTCTGGGATGTTGACTTAAGCACAATTAGAGATACCTAATTGTACTGGCAACAAGTAAATGAGACAGACAGAATATGATACACTTTTAAATAAGGTATCCCCCACCTTTGTTCTCTTCAAATAAAGTATACCCTCTACTTCATGTTGTCTTAGCACCCCACTTCAGTCTTGGGGTTTTTGGTTTTTGCTTTGTGTGTTTGTCTATGTGCTTGTTTACTTCCCTAGACTGTAAGTTTCTTGTGAGCAGGGACTGGAGATTGTCTATTTCTATATTAAAGGTCTCAGACACAATTGTGCAACCACTAGTCTTTTTCTGTCTATGAGTTTGACTATTCTATTTACCTGACATAATTGGAATCGTACCATATTTGTCTTTTTGTGATTGGCTTCTTTCACTTAATATACTGTCCTCACGGTTTATCCATATCAATAGCATGTGTCATTTTCCTTCCCTTTTACGGCTGAATGATGTCCCCATTGTATGAATAATAACCCATTTCTTGTATTTATTTTTTTTCCCTTCACCCAAGGACATTTTTTTTCATTGCTTTTAGAGAGAGAGGAAGGGAGAGGAACATCACCTGGACCAGGGATTGAACCTGCAACCTAAGCGTGTGCCCTGACCAGGAATTGAACCTGCAGCCCTTTGGTTGCAGGATGATGCTCCTACCAACTGAGCCACACTGGCCAGGGCTTATTTTATTTATATCAGTGGACACTTGGGTTGTTTCACATTTTGGCTATTGTGAATAACGATGCTATGAACGTGAATGTACAAATATCTCTTTGAGACCTTTCTTTCAGTTCTTTTGGGTGTGTACCCAGAAGTGGAATTGCTGGATCATGTGATGATTCTATTTTTAATTTTTTAAGGAATTCTCTTTCACAGTGGCTACACCATTTTAGATTCTTACCAGTTGTGTACAAAGGATCGTTTCTTTCCCAAAAGTTACGTCATATAAACCTCACAACAGCTACATGAAGAATGTACTAATTGATTTACATATGAGGAAACTGAAGCTTAGGAATGTTGAGTAACTTATTTGCACAGTTACCTAGCTTTTAACTACAGAGCCCGTGTTTGTGTCCAGTTAGTCTAACTCAATCACTGCTGCACTGTTGTATTATCTGTTATCTACCTCTCGGATACATAGTCAGGGTTATTCCTTTAGAGCAACCCTCTTTACAAATTAAAAGTTAAATACTTTGGAAATAAGAACTAGACATACAGGTCATTTGTTCACTAACTGTTTGGCATTTGTCTCAATATATTTTGCTATACTTTAAAGTATATATTAATGATGTGTTTTGGTTTCTAGAGCAATGTTGATCCCAGAGATGATGTATTTGGATATCCTCAACAATTTGAAGACAAACCAACGTTAAGTAAAACAGAAGATAGGAAAGAATACAATATTGGTGTTCTAAGACACCTTCAGGTCATCTTTGGTCACTTAGCTGCTTCTCGACTACAGTACTATGTGCCCAGAGGATTTTGGAAACAGTTCAGGTAAACTATGGATGGGTAGGAATAGGGATAACTGCTTAAACCTTTGTGAGCATCTCAATACACTACCTTAAACTTCTAGAATTTATATCGGAAGGCATATTTATGTTCAGTGTTTCAGCAATAGTAATGTTTAAACTTTACTTTTTTTTAACTATTTTATTGATTATGCTATTACAGTTGTCCCACTCTTCCCCCCCCCTTGTCCCCCACCCCTTTCCCCACCCTTTAGTTTTGTCCATAGGTCATACATATAAGTCCTTCTGCTTCTGCACTTCCTATACTATTCTTAACCTCCCCCTGTCTGTTGTCTACCTACCATTTATGCTACTTATTCTGTGCCCCATTCCCACCCTCTCCCCCTACCACTCCCCTGTTGATATTCCTCCATACTTATATAACTCCCTTTAACATTTCATACAATAAAGGCTGGGTGATGATGAACTTCTTGAACTTGACCTTATCTGAGAAGCACTTTCTCTGCCCTTCCATTCTAAATGAAAACTTTGCTGGATAGAGTATTCTTGGATGTAGGTCCTTGCCTTTCATGACTTGGAACACCTCTGTCCAGCCCCTTCTTGCCTGTAAGGTCTCTTTTGAGAAATCAGCTGACAGTCTTACGGGGATTCCTTTGTAGGTAACTGTCCCCTTTTCTCTTGCTGCTTCTAAGATTCTCTCCTTATTTTTAATCTTGGGTAATGTAATTATGATGTGTCTTGGTGTGTTCCTCTTTGGGTCCAACTTCTTTGGGACTCTCTGAGCTTCCTGGACTTCCCGAAAGTCTGTTTCCTTCACCAGCTTCAGGAAATTCTCCATCATTATGTGTTCAAATAAGTTTTCAATTCCTTGGATTTCTTCTTCTTCTCCTTCTGGCAGCCCTATGATCCGTATGTTGGGACATTTACAGATGTCCTGGAGGTTTCTGAGCCCCTCCTCTGTTTTTTGAATTCTTGTTTCTTCATTCTTTTCTGGTTGGATGTTTTCTTTCTTTCTGCTGATCCACTCTGTTGATTTGAGTCCCAGTTTCCTTCTTATCCCTATTGGTTCCCTGCAGATCTCTCCTCATTTGTTCAAGCAATTTCGATAATTTTTCATCAAATTCTGTGAGCATCCTGATTACTAGGGTTTTGAACTGTGCATCTGATAGGTTGTCTATCTCTTGGTCGGTTAGTTCTGGAGCTTTGATCTGTTCCTTTCTTTGGGCCATTTTTTTTATCCTCGGTGAGCCTGTTACTGTAAGGAGGGCGGAACCTTGGGGTTCCCCTGGGCAGGGAAACTTAACGGTAGTTGTGCTGTGATGTAGCCTGTGGGGGCGGGACCTGAGAGCACAATGGCGCCTGCTCCACTCTCCGCACCCACACCGCCTCTGGCAAGCAATTTGAGCCCCTCTGCACCGGCTCCGGGGGTCTCTCCGGGTTGGTGGACGGGCTGCACAGCTCCAATCCCCCACGGGTCTACCCAGTGAACTCTCCTGTGAGGCCGGGAATTCCTCCCGCCACCAACTCCACCCCCACAGTTGCTCTCAATCTGCACCGATGGGTTGTGCCCAGCTCTCCCCTGGTTTCTCTGCACGCAAATGCGGACCTGCCCGGTCCACCAGTCTCGGCCCTGCTGGGTCTGGATGAGCTGGGCGCTGGCCGCACTTTGGTCAGGTACCCCTGTTTCAGTGTGCTGCAGCCCCGCGGGAACCGCCCCTCTAACCGCGGTCCTGCCATCTGCTCACCAGCTCGCTGCAGAGTCGCAGAGTGCTCTCCCTCCACCCTGCTCCTCCCGGCTCACCAGACTGGATGAATGTATCTTTTTTAATTCCTTGGTTGTCGGACTTCCTCTCAATTCGATTTTCTGTCAGATCTGGCTGTTTTTGTTTAGATAAATTTCTGGTTTTTTCCTTTTTTGTCTGTGCAAGGAGACACGGCGTGATCACCTATGCCGCCATCTTGTCGGAAGTCCTCCAAACTTTACTTCTTAGTTATGTTTTTTTGGCACATTGTCCTCAAAAGAGGTGGTAAAAAAGTGTCATAGTAAGGAAAGGCAGCATTCTTTAGTCTTTTAAGATGTTAATAATTTTTTACTTTTGTTTTGGAAACTTTTCATATTTTTAGAAGTAGGGAAAACAGCCCTGGCTGGTGTGGCTCAGTGGATTGAGCGCGGGCTGTGAACCAAAGGGTCGTGGGTTCGATTCCCAGTCAGGCACATGCCTGGGTTGCAGGCCAGGTCCCCAGTGGGGCCACGTGAGAGGCAACCACACACTGATGTTTCTCTCCCTCTCTCTCTCTCTCTCTCTCCCCCTCCCCCGTTCTCTAAAAATAAATAAAATAAATATTCTTTAAAAAAGAAGTAGGGAAAATAGTATGAACCCTTGGGGGGGTATACATTACTCCAGCAGTTGTCAACTCATGGCCAATTGTGTTGAATCTATATTCCCATCTACTTCTTCCCAGATTGTTTGGAAGCAAATCTCAAATGTCTTTTTAAAAATGCAGCCATATGCCCTTGCTGGTGTAGCTCAGTGGATTGAGCGCGGGCTGGGAACCAGAGGGTCCCGGTTCAATTCCCCATCAGGGCACATGCCTGGGTTGCGGGCCGGGTCCCCAGTGAGGGCCATGTGAGAGGCAACCATACATTGCTGTTTCTCTCCCTCTCTGTCTCCCTCCCTTCCCCTCTCTCTAAAATAAATAAATAAAATCTTTAAAAAAAAATGCAGCCATAATACTATTGCCCTGTCTTTTTAAAATTCCTTAATATCCTTGTCAGTGTTTGAATTCACCAAGTTATCTCATAATTGTTTTTCACAATATATTTTTTAATATTTTTATTTATTTTTAGAGAGTGGGGAAGGGAGAGAGGGAGAGAAACATCAATGTGTGGTTGCCTCTCATATGACCCCCACTGGGGACCTGGCCTGTAACCCAGGCATGTGCCCTGACTGGGAATTGAACTGGCGACTCTTTGGTTTGCAGCCCGTGCTCAATCCACTGAGCCACGCCAGCCAGGGCAATACATATCTTTTTAAATCAGGATCCACATATACCAAAGTTTTGCTATGACTTTAGTCTCTTTAATTTTTTTCACCCTTGCAATTATTTTTTTTAAAAAATACAGTAGTTTACCCTGTAAATTTTCCCACTGTCTGGATTTTGTTGATAGGATCCCTGTGGTATTTTAGTAATTTGTTTTCCTCTGTTCCCTGTATTTCCTATAAATAGGTAGTGAGACCTAGATAGAAGCTTGATCAGATTGAGGAGGGGTTTTTGTTTTTTAGATTTTATTTATTTATTTTTAGAGAGGGGGGAAAGGAAGGGAGAAAGAGAGGGAGAGAGACATGGATGTGTGAGAGATATATCATTTGGTTGCCTCTCCCACGCCCCCAACCAGGGACCAGCCTGCAATCTAGGCATGTGCCCCGACCATGAGTCAAACCAGTAACCTTTAGGGTCGCAGGCTGGCACTCTTCCACTGAGCCTCACCAGCCAGGGCTAATCTTTTAATTTTGTCATTCTTTCATTTATCAGCTAGCATAGATCTATAAAGGGAAACTTTCCCTTACCAAGTAATTCAATTTCATTTTATTTTTTAAAAATCATTACTTATCGTGTGTCATGTACTGTGCATACCTCAGTACAACCACATAACTCCTTGCTGCATATAAAAAAGGCTATAATCCTGTGTAACAGTAGGTTTGTTAAATAAAACTCCTTATAATCCCTTTGAGGTATTTCCCAGACTGCTGATATTCTGGTCTACCTTCCCTACTTCAATGAGAGCAACATCCCTTTTCCCTTCGAGGATACTGCTTAGATTTCTTTTGAAACCACTGCTTTATAGTACAGTGAGCTCCGTATGACTCACCATATAAAATTCCTCTGATTCTCATAACTAGGCCCCCTAGTATTGGCTTGCATGCAACACCCTTTATCCCAGCTCTGCTTTTGCTTTTTTCACTCCCATCACCTGGCACACCCCATTACTTCCTCTCTGACTAATCTTGTTCTCTTTCTTCCCCTAGCTTGTTCCATCTCAATCATAAGGCTTGTTGGTTATCCACACTTTAGACATGTAATATACTTTTCTACATTCCCCACCCCCTAAATTTTTAGCTTGAAAAATTTTAAACCAATAGAAAAGGTAAAAGAAGTACTATAATAATCACCCTTGTGTTATATTCTTCACCCAGATTGACCACTTGTTAACATTGCCCCCATTTGCTTACGTGTATACTTGGGTTTTGGTTTTTGTTTGGATTTGTAAACCAGGTGATAGTAGTTTGCAAACATGACACTTTACTACATGCCTCAACATGTGTCCTCCAAGAATAAAAACATTTACCTATTGTGTATAATACAGTTATCACAACCTTGAAATTTAATATTGATTTAATAATGTCTAATATTCATCAGTATGTATTCTAATTTCCCAAAAATACTTTTATGACTTTTTCTTTTTTTTTTTTTACTGACCGTTTGGTATCCTGGAAGAAATCACCAAAACTGAAAATTTTTTAAGTTTTTTTGTTGTTGTTTTTGGGGGTTTTTTTGAGAGAGGGGTAGAGAGGTAAAGAAACACTGATCAGTTGCCTCTCGCATGGCCCCGGGAATCAAACCAGTGACTTTTCAGTTCACAGGCCAGTGCTCAATCCACTGAGCCACACCAGCCAGGGCAGGAAACACAATTTTTAACCTCTTTAGTCGTTTTTAATCACCGTAAGTTGTCATGATTTTATGGCATTGAAATTTTTGACAAGTCTAGGCCATTTGTCTTGCAGAATGTCCCTCATTTTATTGATTTTTTGTGGTTATTTCCTCATGATTAGATTTAAGGTAAACATTTTTTTAGCAAGAAAACTATGTGGGTGATGTTATGCTTTCCTCATTGCATTGGGAGGCACGTGATTATTGGTGATAATAGCTTTGATCTCTTGGTATCTTAACAGATCTCTTTATTATAAAGGTACCTTCTCCCTTTTGTAATTAATAGTTAACTCTAAAGTATAATTGGAATGAGATTATCTGCTCCATAGAAAAAGTTGTACAAAAGAATTTATCAAAAGACCATCAGTTGCACTAGCATATGTAAAATACATTTAACATATCTCTCACAGCAAATTCACTTGTGTTGTCTATATGTACGAATCTATAAATACAAGATTAGATGTCAGTGATAGTTTCCAGCAGTTCCCCCTGTTTTAGCAGTCTCAGTTGTCATTTTGTGGTACACACAATTGATAGTTTGTTTTCTGGATTGATTTGCCTAACTGAAGTCCTCAGATTGCTCAAAGGAGATCAACTTTAAAACAAATCAAGCTTTTCTCTTTTTGTTTGGAAAAAATCAATTTAAGAGTAAATAGATTTAATCTTAGCACTCTCTGTAACCCGTACTATCCATCAGCCATACCAGTAATTTCATGCTAATTCCCCACTGAACTACCACTCTTACTCTGAGCCTCACTTCCCCACTGCACTCTATATGTAGAGAGCGTGTATTTCTTTCTACTTCCTCACATAGTTGAGGAATAGAATCTCAATTTATATGTTGTCATTTTTGGTTGTATTGCTGTATTTTTTTTCCCCTAACGAATATATTGCATATATTGTTCTGGGGGTGTCACACATTACATATTTTATTCCATTCATTTCTTAGGCTTTGGGGTGAGCCTGTTAATCTACGTGAACAACATGATGCTTTAGAATTTTTTAATTCATTGGTGGATAGTTTAGATGAAGCTTTGAAAGCCTTAGGACATCCTGCCATGCTAAGTAAAGTTTTAGGTGGTTCCTTTGCTGATCAGAAGATTTGTCAAGGCTGTCCACACAGGTAAGTGCTAGTTACATCTCAACACATTTAAAGCTGATGTTTTACTGTTACTTTACTAAAAAATAAATAAAATTTTTACTGAGTATTATGTATAAAAATGGCGTGCCACAGATTACTAAATACTTGATAATGGATGAAATATATACTGTGTATACTGCACTGCCTAGGCAGTTTTTTGTTTGTTATCAAATAATTTGGTTCCTTTTCTAGTCTTAATGTTTCATATAACTTTAGAAGATGGCAGCCATGAAGCAGTATTTCCTATACAAATAAAATAATTGTATTTTAAAATAGCATCAATTATGGTTGTTATCTTAAGGTATGTTTTTCACACAAAGCATAGGAAGAGTTGAGTAAACAAATTGTCTTTTTGTTTTGTTGTTTTACTTAAAAGCAAAATCATTTGTTTAGAGCTCTTACTGAAAATAATTCATTACTGATAATATTTATGCCTATTACATGGAAGTTTTGCTTTGGAATTTCTCTTGTATATTATCGATTAATGTTGGTTTGAGATTGTTTTTGCCAAAATATCACAGTAAGTTAGTGTTTTCTATAAGCCCAAATAGTACTACATATAGTCATGGGTTGGATGTGTATATGGTTGGTGAGGAGTGCTTCCTTTTTTAACATAGGGAAATGACTGAGGAGAGTAATACTACATGAATGAGACATTTGTTGTAGGTCAAACCATTCATTCAGATCAAGGGTATATAATTGTTTACATAACCTGGACATCTTTTGGTCCTTTTGAAAGATGTTTTATATTAGATGGACAATAACACTGTCATTTTTACTTTTTGTTTTTAATTGCTGATGAAATAGCCACCTCTTTGGTCATCTATTCTTGTTAGTCCTTCTTGGTTTGTTTTAGACAATTTTCAAATTATGTGGAAATTTCTGGGGGGTTTTAGCTCAGTAAAACTGTCCAGAGAGCATGATCTTAGGTAAGATCCTTAAAGTTCAAATACCTGCTCTACAACTAAACTAGTATTATTCTTGTTACATGCCAGGAGTTTGCATAAAAAGAGTCCTATCTCTGTTTTAGGGCATTATTTGTTCTAGAACAGGGGTTAACAAACTATGAACCCTAAGGTCCAATCCGGCCCTACATCTGTCTTTGTAAAGTTAACCTACGGTCTGGCTGGCAGCTTTCACTATAACAACAGAGTTCAGTAATTGCCACAGATACCTCACAGCCCCTCACCCCACCCCACCCCGAAAAAAGCCTGTAATATTTACTATCTGCTCTTTTACAAAAAAATTTTTGCTGACTTCTCAACTTAGAATGTCCTACTTTTTCACTGGAGTCATAGGATCTAACTTTTTTCCTCTCCTATGGGCTATTGCCTGATAATAGTAGCAGTTTGCTTAATACCTATTTTGTGTTCCATTCATCTCACTTACAAATGCTTTTATTTATGTACCTGTCTTTTTTTTCCCTAACAAAATCAAGAAGCTCTAAATATGAGGGATTATCTTAAACATTATCTGTCCCACAGTGCTTTTCACATGGAAGGCACTATCAATATATTTAATGAATGAATGTAATGATTAATAATGTGTTTTCCATCTCTCATGTTCTGAATTTATGAATGTGTCATCACAAATCTGAAAATTCCTTTAGTAGAAAATTGCTAAATGGGGGGTTCTGACTCCTACTCAAATTGCTTATCCCCTATTCATTTGTATGTTCAAACTTGTGCTTGAATAAGGTTTCCCTTAAAAGAAGGAACACTTTTAAGTTCAAGCCATTAATAAATGCTTTGGCATGAATTGCTGCTTTCTAAACAGATGACAGTGGAAGCAGCGTGGTAGGCTATAGAGCAGGGGTGTCAAAGTCATTTTCACCAGGAGCCACATCAGCCTCACGGTTGCCTTCAAAGGGCCAAAATAATTTTAGGACTGTATTAATGTAACTACTCCTTAACTGTTAAGGGGGTGAAACTACATTTGGCCCTTTGAAGGCAACCGTGAAGCTGATGGGGCCCCGGTGAAAATGAGTTTGACACCCCTGCATAGAGCATAAGCTGTGAAGACAGACTTGGCTTCAAAATACCATTTCATCTAGTAATTTTGACCAAATTAACCTTTTCGTATCCTTTTTTCCTCATTTCTATAGTATAGGTGATGGTATTTCTTTAGGAGATTTGTCATGAAGACAAAGAACATACAGTGTGTAAGCAACCTAATGTCATGCTCAGCACAGGATTATTGACTACTAAATGTTAACTGTCATTTATTGGTAACATTCTATGACTTACAGATTTCGTGTTCTGTTGTAAATATTGCAAATGTCCATAAATAAATGTTTAGAAAACTAAGGAATTAATCCTTTTTGATCGTTTTTTAAATAATATCTTTAGATACGAGTGTGAAGAATCTTTTACAACTTTGAATGTAGACATTAGAAATCACCAAAATCTTCTTGATTCTTTGGAACAGTATGTCAAAGGAGATTTATTAGAAGGTGCAAATGCATATCATTGTGAAAAATGCAATAAAAAGGTATGAATTGTCCATTTTTGTTTATAGTAATTATGATTACATTTAATGGATTTGGAAGAAGTTGTTTTTGTTTGTCCTCAAAATTCACCTTTTTATTACCTACCTGACTTTGTTACAGTGGTAGCAGAGGGGTAGTTGAGATGTTAACTGATTTAAAGGTTTGTCAGGGACAGAAGATTAAAAGAAAGTAATCTGAGGGCTAGGAAAAACAGGTAAGTAAGATTAGAGTGAATCATTTCAGAAGCCATAATAGCTTAATATCACATTCTCTTGTCTGAGTTACACAGACATTTTTCATCATATTCAACCAAACTGCTATTGAAACCCTTGAAGCTATAGAGTTGTAGAACCTATCATTTTTTCTCTCATGTCCAGAGTTAGTTGTCAAGACCAAGAAGTTTGCTAAAACTCTTAATTACTTTAATTACCCACATAAGATTTTTTCTACCACTTGTGATTTCAAACCACTTGGATCAGATTTTAGATTCATCTGATTAGTTTTTATCTGTGGACACATAACATCTTTTTGGGAGAGACAATTCATACATACATACAGTAATTCTGTATCTTTCTGGGCTTCCAGACACTCTCACATCAATCTCACCTGTGTTCTTTTGACCTTACACACCACTTTGAAAGGTATTAAAGTTTAGAGGTTGAGATGATGAGTTGTAGAGTCATACTGCCCGCCACCCACAGCTCTGGTACTTGAGGCAAGTTACTTAATCTCTCTTCTGTTTCTAACCTTCATCCTTAAGATTTAATAGTACCTGCCTGAGAGGGTGTGAGGATTGACTATGTTACTATAGTACTTGGGCAGTACCTGATTACCCAAACAGTATTAGCTGCTATTCCTGTTTTTCTTCTGTTCACTCACAGAAAACTACACCTTTATTAGAATAACAGTATCAAACAAGTAATAATGGTTATATAACAATGACAGTATAGAAAATAGGCAGCAAGTAATGTCTGTATTACTAATTTTTGCAATTTATAACAAATGGCATCAGCTATTTTCATATTAGTTTTAGTTAATATTTTTTTAAAAATATCAACTGTGACAGAATTACCTTGATTGTGTTCCTTATCATGTATTTGTGTATACTTAAAATTTCAGATTGGTCTTAAGAGAATTTAATAATACAGTTTTAAACTTTGTTTTTTGCAGTGGATTAACTGTAAGAGCATCTAGTAACTTGCTCTGTTTATTTTAGGTCGATACTGTAAAGCGGTTGCTAATTAAAAAGTTACCTCCTGTTCTTGCTATTCAACTAAAACGATTTGACTATGACTGGGAAAGAGAATGTGCAATCAAGTTTAATGATTATTTTGAATTTCCTCGAGAACTGGACATGGAACCTTACACAGTTGCAGGTGTTGCAAAGCTGGAAGGAGATAATGTAAATCCTGAGAGTCAGTTAATACAACAGAACGAGCCGTCTGAAAGTGAGACAGCAAGAAGCACGAAATACAGGCTTGTTGGTGTACTTGTACACAGTGGTCAAGCAAGTGGGGGACATTATTATTCTTACATCATTCAAAGAAATGGTGTAGATGGTGAGAGAAATCGGTGGTATAAATTCGATGATGGAGATGTAACAGAGTGCAAAATGGATGATGATGAAGAAATGAAAAATCAGTGCTTTGGTGGAGAGTACATGGGAGAAGTATTTGATCACATGATGAAACGCATGTCATATAGGCGCCAGAAAAGGTGGTGGAATGCTTACATACTTTTTTATGAGCGATTGGACACAATAGACCAAGGTGATGAGTTGACAAAATATATATCAGAGCTTACTGTCGCCACAAGACCCCATCAGATTGTTATGCCATCAGCCATTGAGAGAAGTGTACGGAAACAGAATGTGCAGTTCATGCATAACCGAATGCAGTACAGTCTGGAATATTTTCAGTTTATGAAAAAACTGCTTACATGTAATAGTGTTTACCTAAATCCTCCTCCAGGTAAGTATCAAAAATTTAGCTTCTTAATAATAAAGCACAGCTCTTACTTTATTGCAGGATTTCTTAGCAGGCATCAACATGTTTGTTTTTTACGTTTGGTTGTTTTTAAGGTCTTCAGAAGACTGTTATCTTTGAGTGATATATACTGTCTTGCTATTTGAGAACAGGAGCTTTCATTTATTATAACAATTTTTTTTTGACTCAAGCATTAGTTTCAAATGTGCTTTAGAGAACTATTGAGAATTATTTCATGAGTAGCCTAAGAGGGTTTATTTTTAAAGTTGGAACTTCTGAACTTTGGAAATGTAGACATGTTTAAAAATGGGGTTTAGACATAGAAATTAGTTTGATTTTTATATCTGCATTTTATTTATAGGGCAAGATCACCTGTTGCCTGAAGCAGAAGAAATCGCTATGATTAGTATTCAGCTTGCTGCTAGGTTCCTCTTTACCACAGGATTTCACACCAAGAAAGTAGTCCGTGGCTCTGCCAGTGATTGGTACATTGCTTTGGATTTTTCATTTCTATTATACTAGCATTTAGCTTGGCTATTAATATACTTCTTTATTTTTTTTCCAAACCTTGATAATCTTGTGTCAGATTTGGAATGCAGAATTAAAAATGTCTTTAGAAGTGATGATAGAAATCATATTAAAATAAATATTTAGCAGCCCGGCTGGTGTAGCTCAGTGGATTGAGCGCGGGCTGGGAACCAGAGGGTCCCGGTTCGATTCCCAGTCAGGGCACATGCCTGGGTTGCGGGCCAGGTCCCCGGTGAGGGCCATGTGAGAGGCAACCATACATTGTTCTTCCTCCCTCCCTTCTCCTCTCTCTGAAAATAAATAAATAAAATCATAAAAAAAAATTTTTTTTAAAAAAAAATAAATAAATATTTAGCCCTGGCTGATGTGGCTCAGTGGATTGAGTGCCAGCCTGTGAACCAAAGGGTTGCTGGTTGGACTCCCAGTCAGGGTGCATGCCTGGGTTGTGAGCCAGGTCCCCAGTGGGGAACACGCAGGGAATAACTACACGTTGATGTTTCTCTCCCTCTCTTTCTCCTTCCCTTCCCCTCTCTCTAAAAAATAAATAAAATATTTTTAAAAATAAGAATAATTACTTAGATTAAGCATAAGCTTTTATTATTTAGAAGCAGGCTTTTACTTCTTCTACTGTTTTGTATCATCTTTGACATCCCCTGTGTGAGGGATTACAGGGTGATAGTTAAAAGTCTAAACTATTTTATCAGGAAATACTACATTTTAGCTTCCCTAGATTAAATTCTGCCATAGATTAAAAGGGTAAAAAATTTAAATGAGTTTCCTGTGTTTCTAATTGTGAAGTGTAATGGCTACTATAATACCTTGATTTAACAATTTTTACTCACCCAGTGGTAAGGTAGAGGGGTATTATTTTGTCACTCAACGTGAGAAGAGTTTGGTAAAAGGTCTATAGAGAACTGTACAAGATTTTGTCGCTTTTGTCACTCAGAATAAAACAAGTCATAGTACTCACCTGTCATTTTAATATTAGTACTAGTTTTTATTTGGTTTGTAGAAAACCTACCCCTATACTATAAGAAACGTGTTACTGAATTGATATTCATAGATTTTTTTTTCCGTTTTGTTTTAGGTATGATGCATTGTGTATTCTTCTTCGTCACAGCAAGAGTGTACGTTTTTGGTTTGCTCATAATGTCCTTTTTAATGTGTCAAATCGCTTTTCTGAATACCTATTGGAGTGCCCTAGTGCGGAAGTAAGGGGTGCATTTGCAAAACTTATCGTTTTTATTGCACATTTTTCCTTGCAAGATGGGCCATGTCCTTCACCTTTTGCATCTCCTGGACCTTCTAGTCAGGTAATTGCCCGGGGTTTTTTTTGTTTTGTTTTGTTTTGTTTCCTAATTACTAAATGTTTACAAATTAATTCCATTCCCTGCAATTTGAAGTCACAAATATATGTGCATCTGTTTTATATGTTTACCTCACAAATGTGTACACATTGCACACACACCATGCAGTCTGATGTCTGTGGATTCCATTAAGTATTTCACAGCAATGAGTAGTGATTATTGGCTCTTTAAAAACTGGAATTTTCTCTGTTGATTCATTTACATATAGTGGCTTAATGATACATTTCATGTTACATAGATTATTCTTAAAGTTTTTTAATAGACTTTTTTTTAATTAGGATAGTGTGAAGGATCTATTATGAAATCTACCTTGAATCTTCATTCCCTTTTCTAACAAGCAACCCTTTTTAATCATTTGTCATTAGTCTTTCCAGAAACTTCTGCCTATATTCAAAATATATGTGTGCATATCCCTTTTTTATGTGAATAGAATTCTTTCATACCTGCACCTTTTTTCTGAAAAACAAATGTTTTATCCTTTACAGGCTTATGACAACTTAAGCCTGAGCGATCACTTACTAAGAGCAGTACTAAATCTCTTGAGAAGGGAAGTTTCAGAGCATGGGCGTCATTTACAGCAGTATTTCAACCTGTTTGTAATGTATGCCAATTTAGGTAAGGATTTAACTTTTCATAATTCTGTTTAAATGTATTAAATGGTGAAGTCATTTAAGTCATGTGATAAGTTATAATTTGGTCTAAAATAGAAACAGTATTCCATGAAGCCTATTACATATTTTATCTGAAACTTTTTCTTTCCACTGCACTTTTCACCTTGTACATTATAGTTAAGCACGCGTCTTACCTCTGCAGTAGGAAGACATAGGTCAGAATCTATTTTAATCCTATGTTATCCTAAAATGATGGTGCCAGATCCGTCTGGTTTTTTTAAAATCCTGATTCCTAGGCCCTGTTCTAACCACAACTGAATTGGAATTCTCAAAGCTAGCACAAGGAATCCACATTTTCAGAAGGTCCCCAGGTTGTATGTATTTCCTCAAGTTTGAGTAAACGGTTTATTCATACATAAGTCTTTGTTTATATGTTATTACCTCTGTATAACAATACTCTTCTCAAAGTAACCTGCTCTTTATAACATCACCTGATTTTTTTCTTTCAGTGATTCCATAATACTTGCCTTGAAAAAGTATGCTATACTGTATATTATACTTTGTTTTTGATAACGTTCAAATTTTTGTGTTGCTTTCCAACTAGGTTGCAAAGATAAGAACTTTGCACAGTAGCACTTAGTAAATGTTTGTTGAATGAAAATAGATGGGCAGTTAGGAATATCATAAAAAATCCTTCCATTGTCATTTTGGTGTTTGTTAATTGGCTGGTGGGGATAAATTTCCTAAGATTGAAATTATATCAGGTATTAGTACGAAGTTTTTAAAAAAGGGTTTTTTAAGCCCTTATGTCCAAAATTATGTTCTGTGTCCAAACATCCCTGTCATTCTAGGGGTTTTGTTTGTGAACTTACTAATCACCAGTTGATCTATGCCCCTTTTAACGTTGTACTTCCTGTTTTTGTGGTTTATCATATTTTCTATTACCTTTCCATACTGGAGATGTTCGGTTATTTGTAGTTGAGAAGGAAGATAAAACAAACGAGCATAAGTGGAATCTGTATTTCAAACTTAGAAATACCAAATTTAGGCAGTCACAAAAATCCTATTTTAACTCCCTTTTTAGATATTGCCCGTTCACAAAGCATACATCATTGGTTCATAACGTAATCTAACTAAAAGTTTACTACTAAAGACAAACACAGTTCTGTAAAGTGTACTATGAAATCCTAAGGTCATGTATGCTTTTGGGGTCTGAATTGTTTGGATTTAAGAAAGGTAAGGCAGTGCATATAACCTGCATTGTGTAACATGCCTGTAGCTGGGACCAAGACAGTACCTTAATCATACACATTAATATTTCTACAGTAAAACATAATAGTCATACTGGGAAGAGATAAGTAAAGATTGTACATAGACTCTTGTCAGTTCAGACAGACTTTTTCCACCGAAAACATTTTGATACTATGTATGTATGTATGTATGTATGTATGTATGTATGTATGTATGTATTAGACCTTTTTGGATCTCAGGATTTCAGATAGGACATTGTGGCCTGTATTTACTATATTTCTTGGAATATGGCTGCAAATAAGAGTCTATTGCCTAATGGGGCATAGAAGCCAATAAAATGGCAATTGCCAAAAGGTATGCTACTGACTATAATAGGGAAAATACAGAATGCTGTGAAAGTATATCATAGGGGTACCTGACCGGATTTGGGAACACGCAGGACTTAATGGAGAAGTTAATGTGAGAATTGGTTCATTGCGTTTTCCACCCAGAGTGAACAGCTGATGCAAAGACTTGTAATAAAACTCAGTGTGGTTCATTGGAGGCAGTGAAAGTTATTCAGTCCTACTAAAATTGATGTAAGGTGGGGATGTCAAGAATGGTAAGCAGTATTCTCTGATAAGCCTTGTGTGAGGGATTCTGGACTTTATCCTTAGAGCACTGATGAGCTGTTACAGAGTTTTGAATAGACATACTTTCTAGAAAGATCACTCTGGATACAGCGTGTAATGGATTGCAGGGGAGTAAGACTACAGATTGTTAAATTGATCTATAAGTAGGAGATGGTTGTGGCCTGTGCTGGGAGACTGACAGTGAGGGGTATACAACTGGACAGGTTCTGGTTCTCTTTTATTCGAGGTAGGATTTGGTGGTTGGATATTCAGGAGAGTGAATGTGTTAAAGAGTTTAAGAATGGCCCTGGCTGGTGTAGCTCAGTGGATTGAGTGCGGGCTGGGAACCAAAGGGTCGCCAGTTCGATTCCCAGTCGGGGCACATGCCTGGGTTGCAGGGCAGGTCCCCGGTGGGGGCCACATGAAAGGCAACCACACATTGATATTTCTCTCCCTCTCTTTCTCCCTCCCTTCCCTTCTGTCTAAAAATAAATAAATAAAATTTAAAAAAAAAGAGGTTAAGAATGGTGCCTAGAATTCCAGTTTGACACATTGAGCAGATAGTGGTGCCTTGTACTGTAAGGGGAAACACGAGGAAGAGCATGGACAGGAACATGGGGAAGTATGATGATGAGTTTAGTTTGGGCATTGAGTTTAAGCCTGTATGACACCCAGATAGAGATGTTTGACGGAACAGTAAGATGCTTGTCTGGAAATATTTTGGAATTATCTGAATGAAAATAGCTGGAACTTGAAGCCATCAGAGTAGGTTTGATTATCTAGGGAAGGCATACAGTTTGAGAATATCACCTGGCATGGGAACTTTGAGGAGCATTGATTTTATTGTTTTGTTTTTTGTTTTGTTTTGTTTTGTTTTTATTAGTTTTTATCATCTTCCTTATAGCTTCCCTACTCCCCCAGACTCTCCAGGCTGTACATACAAAAAGTGTTCATCTTCTTTATGCCCAGTGTGATTGGAATGTCATTGTCACTGTTTAACCATTTTAATTCTTAAATCCAATACTTACTAGATTTTCTGTTCTGGTTAAATCTCTTACATAAAAAATTATAGAAAATACTTTGGATAACTACTCTTTATGAAACCCAAACCATCTTAAGTCTTTCCTCATGTAATTCTCTCTTCCCTCTTCTTCTTCATTGTAGGTGTGGCAGAGAAGACACAGCTTCTGAAATTGAGTGTACCTGCCACCTTTATGCTTGTGTCTTTAGATGAAGGCCCAGGTCCTCCAATCAAATACCAGTATGCTGAATTAGGCAAATTATACTCAGTAGTGTCACAGCTGATCCGCTGTTGCAATGTTTCATCAAGAATGCAGTCTTCAATCAATGGTAAGTTGAATGCTCCATTCTTTACAGTGATTTTAAAATACTGTTGGGCATATATAGTACCTGATTAAAAGTAATTCTGAAGATGTTTAAATATTAAACAAGACTGAAAGTTTATGCTGATTTTCTAGAATTAAAAAATCCATAAGCTATGGATTTCCTAAGTATGTTGGAAGCTATGTATTACTGTGAAGGAGACTATTAGTTTTTCATTGATGACAAATCTTTATTCTAGGTAATCCTCCTCTGCCCAATCCTTTCGGTGATCCTAATTTATCACAACCTATAATGCCAATTCAGCAGAATGTGGCAGACATTTTATTTGTGAGAACAAGTTATGTGAAGAAAATCATTGAGGATTGCAGTAACTCAGAGGAAACCGTCAAATTGCTTCGTTTTTGCTGCTGGGAGAATCCTCAGTTTTCATCTACTGTCCTCAGTGAACTTCTCTGGCAGGTTAAAAGAAAATAAACGTCTATATATCTCTATGATTTGATTTGTTATTCTTTTTAAAAGGTGGTTCACTGTGTCCTACCTGTTTTTAGGTTGCATATTCCTACACTTACGAACTCCGGCCCTATTTGGATCTCCTTTTGCAAATCTTACTGATTGAGGACTCTTGGCAGACTCACAGGTAGATACCCTTTTCTGTTACTTGCCCAACTTTTAGACTAACTTAACTTGCTAGTCAACACATTTTTTTTACACCTTGGAGATCTGAGAAGTGCTTTATCTTAACAGAAACATAAGACAAAAATGAATTAAAAGTTCCCTTGTTTTCTTACATTTTATTTCATTTTTAACCTTTTTTTTAATTGCCCAACTTGAATACTTAATATACTAACTTTTTTATTTGAATTGATTTGTTTTTAATTTATGAAAAACTAGCACAGGCTCTTGATAAATATTTTGATTTGGTTAATAATTCCCTAGGCTTATTTTAGGATTAGATTATATGAGTTTTAGGATTAGTCACATAAAATAACATTTGGAAGTCATTTTAAACAGTGAAATCAACAAAAATGTGGAAAAGGTATCACTAAGTAGATGGCAAAAAGGACACTTCTTTATATTACATTGAGAGCTAAAACAACAGTGCCTTTTTGTTCCACTTCAGCTGGGAAAGTGTGTTGGGCAAATTAAATGTTTTTGCCACTGTGCTCATGACCTCAAAAGTACCACGAATGTCGTTTCGTTTTGTTTTGGGTTTTTTGTTTTTGGTTTTGGGTTTTTTTTTTTTTCTCTTAACAGAGTTCTGCAAGTAGGCAAAATTGCCAATATGGAATCTGCGAATGAGCATCAACTCTAACTAGTTTTTTGGTATATGAAAAGTTTAGAGGTTTTTTGTTTTTGTTTTTAAGAACTTTTCGCCCTCCCTTCTCCTCTCTCTGAAAATAAAACCTTTTAAAAAAGAAGAAAAAATGGGCAAAAAAAGAACTTTTATCCACCTAACTGTCCCTAAAGCTTCTTTCAGAATTCTTCTATTTGGTTTTCTACCATAAAGGCTTAATATATCATCTGTAATTCCAAGAGTTAGTTATACAATAATGATGAACTATGCAATTAGTTGACAACTCCACCAGATCTTATAAATTCCTTACCCACGTGAACAATAAATAGCATAATAGTATTTTGAGGGGAAACAATTCAAGATCTATATAACAGATTGACCCTCAGTATAATCATTAAAATGAACTTGAAAACAGGTTCTCTAATAAGTAAATGCTTAAAATATAGTCTTAAGTCTTAATGGAGATTGCAAATGCCAGAATTCATTAATTCATATTTTCAAATTATCTCCAAAATTACCATCATAGAGTTCAAACGGTTGAATTAATGTTATAAAAATGGCATTAAACTGGAACCAATATTCACAATGGACAGAATTTAGCAGTTCTAAAACTATAGTTACTTTTTTTTGGCACTGTCCAGTACCCTTCTCAATATGATCAAAGGATTCGAGAGTTTTCTTAAGAATTGGTTTTGCCCTGGCTGATGTGGCTCAGTGGACTAAGTGCTAGCCTGAAAACTAAAAGGTCACCAGGTCGATTCCCAGTTAGGGCACATGCCTGGATTGTGGACTAGGTCCACGGTTGGGGTATGCAAGAGGTGACCAGTGAATGTTTCTCTTGGACATCAGTGTTTCTCTCTCTATCTATCTCCTCCTTTTCTCCTCCCTCTAAAAATAAATAAATAAAATCTTCTTAAAAAATTATTTAAAAATTGTTTTTAATGGAATTTAACTTTTACTATTTTCATTTAAAATTATTGTAAGCAGCTCTGGCCAATGTTGCTTGGTTGGAGCGTTATCCCGTAACTGAAAAGTTGTGAGTTCAATTCCCAGTCAGGGCACATACCTAGGTTGCTGGTGCATTTCCCAGTCTAGGCAAGGTCCAGGTGCTTACATCCCCAGTCCGCACATGTACAGGAGGCAGCCAGTCCATGTTTCTCTCTCTCCTTTCTCTCTCTAAAAAGCAATGGGAAAAAAGTCCTCAGGTGAGGATTAAAAATAAAATTAAATTATTTGTAAGCATTTATAGCTTCAAACCAATTAGTCACATCTTTGACTCGCTTGTTTATTAAAACAAGTGATAATGGTAAAGGCACGCCCTCTAGTAACCACCATTCTTTCTCTAATTTCGGCTATTCTAAGTACCTCATATAAGTAGAATCTTACATTTATTTGTTGTTTTGTTTTGGCTTATTTCACTTACCTTAATATCTTCAGGATTCATCTGTGTAACATGTTACACAATTTTACTCCTTTTTAAGATTGATTAATATTCCACTGTACGTGTATATACCATATTTGGTTCACTAGCGAGTGGTTTTGAACACAAAGGAAACAAGGTGCATTTTTGCCCCAAAATAATTTTTTAGATTGTTTATTTGGGGGAAGAACAAAAAATCATTGACTACATATTGTCCTGTTGTAATTTGGCAGGAGCTGAAATAAAATCTTCCATCCTTGGCAAATCAGCCAAATTGTAGTATTGCTGGTAAAAATTGCTTTGCCTGCCATGTATTCTCATTATTAGAATTCAAATTAATTCTGTACTTCCAAATTATATTATTGTTTCATAGTCACTGAATTCTAACTTACCTTCAAAAATGCTGTATTACAAAAGGAACTCACTTGAAGCAAATTCTTAAGTACAGCAGTCATAAACTTAGTTGTTAACTCTCGTTTTAAAAGTTTATTACTCTTGGTGTTACTTCTGGTCGTGTACTTGAATTACAGACATAGTATCATTTTGGATTGGTAATAAGTTGGTAAGAGCACAGACTGCTAAGCAAGCTATTTAATCTCTCTGTACCCATTTTCTCATCTATTCAAGGGTTTGATAACTACCTGCCTACTGTCTAGCATTAGATTACATGACTACATCAAAGATACTGTGTGGCACGTAGTAGGTGCTCAGTAAATGTTAGCTGCTATTTGATTTTAGAAGTTTTTATTTTATATCTGGTTTTCTTTCAGAATTCATAATGCACTTAAAGGAATCCCAGATGATCGAGATGGGCTATTTGACACAATCCAGCGCTCTAAGAATCACTATCAAAAAAGAGCATACCAGTGTATAAAATGTATGGTGGCTCTCTTTAGCAATTGTCCAGTTGCTTACCAGATTTTGCAGGTGAGGGGTTTTTTTTTTTTCCTTACAATTTTGCAGAAATCTGAATTGGAATTAAGGAATCTGTTTTAATAGAATCGAATCACCCTGACTGATGTGGCTCGGTTGGGTGGACATCATTATTCCACATAGCAAAAGGCCGCCAGTTCCATTCCCAGTCAGGGCACATGCCTGTGTTGCAGTTTTAATCCTAAATTGGTAAATGTACAAGAGACAACCAATGGATATTTCGCTCCCTCTCTTTCTCCCCCCCCCCCCGCCCACCCCTTCTCCTATCATGAGAATTTGGAGTTGTTTTATGTTAACTTTGAAAATCATTCTGAAACCTTTTGCATATATAGTTTTATTTTCTTTCGAAGGGCAATGGAGATCTTAAAAGAAAGTGGACCTGGGCCGTGGAATGGCTTGGAGATGAACTTGAAAGACGACCATACACTGGCAATCCTCAATATACTTACAACAATTGGTCTCCTCCAGTACAAAGCAATGAAACGTCAAATGGTTATTTCTTGGAGAGATCACATAGTGCTAGGATGACACTTGCAAAAGCTTGTGAACTCTGTCCAGAGGAGGTAAAAAAAGCCACCAGTGTGCAGCAGATAGAAATGGAAGAAAGCAAAGTAATTCTTTACTTTATAGGCCAGTGTTTATATATATTATAATGATAGTGTAAAAAATTATGTTGAAATGTTGTTTGCTTAAATGTTTATTATATGACATCTTAATTGAGAGAACCTTCTTCAAGTTTCTGTAAAATTGCTTGACATATAGTAGTTCTAAGAGAACCCAAATGGGTTTTTTTTTTCAGTTGCTTTAATTTATCTACAGTAAAAGAAAAGTTGTTAGTTTATTTCTAAAAATGTATTTCAAATAGAAAAAAATAAAAATAAACTTGAATTTGCCTACATAGTTATTTATCTTTAAATATTTAAAATTAGGAGCCAGATGACCAAGATGCCCCAGATGAGCATGAGTCGCCTCCTCCAGAAGATGCCCCGTTATACCCCCATTCACCTGGATCTCAGTATCAGCAGGTAAGTAGGGGTCAGTTTGTGTTTCTATTCCCTGGAACCAATTTTTATGCTGTATTTTAAGATTGGCTTGCTTATTTATTTATTTATGTAACTGTAAAGTAATAGAGGGATCACCTAGACTAGCTTTGGGAAGCATAATCAAAAAAAGGAATTGTTAGAGTGGAGTCATGATGTGGCATGTTTGAATTTGCCTCTGTCGTGTTTTCCTGGTCAAATAGGTGCCCCTCTTTTGCTAGTATTAAAAGTTGGTGAAGCTGTGATAATTCATGTCAACATAAAACGAAAGTATTTATTTAGTACAAAGGATTATGACATTTCCTATTACTCTTAATCTGTAAGGCTAAGGTAGCCATATATTTCTATTTCAGGGTGGAAATAGAAATATGTTCAATGGTTAGAAAATACATATTTGACATTTATTTTCATAATACAAATTATAGAATGTAAATGCAAATATCTTGGCTGATGGGAATGTACAGAAAAGTGAAGGTCCAGGGGTTAAACCAGGTTAAGGAATGAAATCCATACTGAGAGAGCTCATGTATTAATCATGTTTCTTCCACATTGTTTTCTTTTTGTTAGCATTGTTCTGTGTTCAGGGTTATTGCTCATGCGGATCTCATGTGATTAATTTTTTTTGATACAAAAGTTTATTTAACAAAAGTTCGATGTGATGTGGAAGCAATTGATTTCTCTGGTGAACACAGCCTTATACTTGTTCCAAGGCTTCTAACATGATAATACTATTGCCTCTCATTACCACCATTCCAGTATTGTTCTGTTGTCCATGTGTCTGCCACCATTTAATTTCAGTGTTAAACTTCTTGTCCATAAATTTTTTTAGCTCGGGAGGGTGAGATTTGCTCATGGTGTCTATTCAGCAAGCTCAAAGATACCTCCCTCATACGATTTTTAGATTTAAGCATATGGAAATTTCAAGGTACTTGGAAGAGTCATCACAGATGTGTTCTGGCTCACAAATCATTGTGAATGTTTTGACCACAAGCAGTAATGGGCTGTGGTCCCTTATTTGTCAGACTTGGATCTAAATCATTTTTGACACTAAAAATTACTTCGGCCACAGATTTATACAGACCTGCACTGCTCTTATTTGTGGCTTTGGGGTTTGCATTTAGGCTAGCTTTTCTGTTTCAGACCTCCCCTTTTTTTTTTTTGTTTTTCACCATTAGACCAACCATTTTTATTACTTGAAAGTCTCAGAAATGAAGGAAGTGATTACATTTTCACAAACTGTAGCCCATGGTTATAAAGTTTAAGATTAATATAAGAAAAGATTTAACATGCCTGTCTCCTTTTCCCTTCCAGAATAACCATGTGCATGGACAGCCATATACAGGCCCAGCAGCACATCACATGAACAACCCTCAGAGAACTGGCCAACGAGCACAAGAAAATTACGAAGGCAGTGAAGAAGTATCCCCACCTCAGACAAAGGATCAGTGAAATGCACATAATTAACTGGTTCCATCAAGACTGTGCACCCAGGCCTTACAGTCCAACCTTTTTCTGTGTCTGGCTAATATTTAAAAAAAACTATTCCTAATCAACATTGGAGTGGAGAGTTTATTCACTGTCTTTATCTGCAGAAATTTGCTGTCCATATATAACCCGCCTGCAGTGGAAAGTGTATAGTGTTTTGTAATAAATGGCCTGATGCTAATGTGTAAATGGCAAAGGTGTATATAGTATATTAATGTTTGACTGTTAATTCTTAAGCAAGAAACTTTTTTCTTGATGAGACTCACAAATCTACAAAAACTACAAAAGTTAATTTTCTTGTTATACCCATTGCACTCTGCAGCCAGTGTTGCCTGCCTCATGGCAGTTGGATCAACTCCTTTACAAAAACAAAAAATAAACCAACAAAACAGAGCCCATCCATGTCAGCCACACCAATAGTTTCATGTTAATTCTTTGCCACTGGAGTCAGTTTTATTATGATCAATGTAAGGCTGGTAACCTTTAAATTATTTGGTTGATGTGGAAAATTGGTGATGTAACATTGTTTCTAGATCTTTTTCATTGCCTTTTTATTCTGATATTAGGTTAATCATTTTGAAGCTATAGTTATGCTGTAACATTTAGCATGGCTTCACACCAGGTTAGTGTAGCCAATGAGGAGAAAATTCCATAATGACAGCAGTTGTCCCAGTGTGACAGCTGTATTGCTCAGCTTTTCCTTCTTACACCTAGAATATAAAATAGAAAACAAGGGGAGAAATGTGACAAACAGGCGGTTTTCAGTTAGTTACACATATGTTGCTTACATTTAATGTTTGACAGTTCAATTTCTGGGTGGGATAAAGAATCTTAAGTATCAGTAATGGGACTTTTAAAAGATTTAAAACAAATATGCAAAAATTTGCTATGCCAGGATGCTTGGAGCCTAATAGAAGACTGTATTTGGTATGCTTGTTTTGTTTCTTTGGTAGAGCTTATTAGGTGAATCTTCTAAAACTTTCCTTCTGCTGGATCCCAGAGAAGTGGAAGTCCTCAGAATCCCACAGTACTTGGTGCACCACTGCACCGAGATGTCTGGCTGAGTTTTCACTCAGTCACAGTTTTACTTGAAAGCAAGAATTGTCCTAGCTCCTTTTCCATTATTCAGAAAAAATTAAAGCAGGGTCTAATTAAAAAGGAAACTACTGGTTAGTTAATATAATTGAGGTATCATAATTTCAGAATAAACATTTAATTAAAGACAAAGAACTCATCGGTTAATACTGTATTTAAAAGAGAATTGGTAACTTGAATGTGTGTAATTATTTGGAACATGTCTAAAAACCAAATACCCCTGCAAACAGATACAGTCCACCCTATTCTATTTAAATATTTTGCTGTTTTATTTTATAGAAATTATTTTGCTGGATTCACAAATAGAATTTGATTTAAGAAGAACTTTTTGTCCTGTGGTGTGTTTTCGTTTTTTTGGTTACTTACTTTTTTGTCCTTTTTTTTTTTTTTTTAATTTCCAGAAGGACTGCATATTAAAATTAATTCTGTGCATAGCATGCCTAGGCATGACACAGAATTCAGGACTTAGCCACATTGAGTTTTTGTGCACAGACAGATTTGATCTTCCACCCTTTACTAAAGATTCAGAGAAAACAGGATGTTGACACTGTAAACGTTTCCTAACATAATCAATCTTGTACTTTTTGTATGTTTTTATATACATGTATATTTAATGAGCACAAGCTTGGTTGTATTTTTTTAAAGTTCAGTTAACAGGAAAATGTTTTGTCAAAAAGGCTGTAGTTGGAACTGAACAAAGCAGAAACAAAATTGAGAATTGCTTTATTTTGTGATTAAAAGGGGCAGGTATTTCAGATAAAGCTTTGGGTATCTTATTCACAGTACTTTTATGTAGTCAATCTATGCTTCTAGGTTTTCTGTAATACTAGGAAATTTTGAACCAGAATAGGTCCTGTTTTTTTTGTTTTGCTTTGTTTTTTTACCTGAAGTATATTACATCTGAATTTAAGTTTGAATGAAAGTCGGACACACTGCTTGCAATTCCAGCTGGTAATTTTATTTTAAAATTTCCTCAATTTCAAGCTTCCTTAACAGTAAGCAAAATAGGTTAACTTTATTTGGACAAGTTGCTATCATTAAATACATACATCATCTCACCATCTGAGAGGTGATTTTTTTTTTTTTGCATTTCCCACTCCTTAATAAATGGTAGTGTACTTAATATAGAACTTTAATGACTTGACATTTTAATAGGCTGTGAATTTTTTCTCCTTAGAGGGAGATCCCACCTTGATTGCTTTCAATTTCCAAGTCCCCTTGTGCCAGGTGAGGGTTTTTTGAATCATTTTCCCCTCCGTTTGAGGAAGAGTGGTCTGTGTTGTGACCAGGGTGAAGGGAAAGTGAACAGAAAGAGTTATTTTTTGTTTGTTTGTGCAAATTATTTTCTATATTTAACTCTTAAACAAGCATTAATGTATAACCGGGAATTTTAAGATGCATGTTATTGTAAGAGCAACATAGTGGTGATTTTAAGGTCTTTTTCTGAACATAAATGGCACATTTTAAACTTAAAGTCTTCAAAGTGCCTAAAGATTATTTATCCCTCAACTGATTTCTTGAGCCATATAAATATTTCCTACTTTAAATGTTTGTTGCGGAATTGCTAGTCTTCCTTTCGAAGAAGTATCCCCAGAATTCTAAATGGCATGATTACTTTATAGAAGACAGTAGAGTTGTTAACATAAAGACTGAAGATATTTTCATTGTTAATCTGTGTGAACAAGGGCTTTGCCCTGTTGGATCTAAGTATTTTAGTGTACAACTTGGTAAAAACCATATTGCTGCTGTTTTTAAGCCCTCCACCAACCAAATTTTCATCTTCAGCATTGTAGAGGCAGAAGTAAGAACATGATCATATTTGGGGTTTTTGTCTTGTTGATTTTTCTCTCAATTTCCCAGCCTTGTGTCTTTTAGCTCTTATGTATACAAATTTAGAGTTATTAAAATGTTTTATATTTTTTCATGATTAACTTTTATTAGTGAATGATAACAACTTAAGTATTTAATACTCGTAGTGGTAAAAAGATGAGGATCCTTTTTTTATTTGAATTACATTTGTAAACGAAAGCAGCAGTCTGAATATTCAGATGACTACTCCAAAATAGTTTGGATTTTTGTTTTGTTTTGTTTTTTTAAGTATTTTTCCAGCTTATGTTTTCCCATGAACTCTTTGCTGAATTTTGTGGTTAATTTGGTGGATATATCCTGCCTTATTTAGACTTATAACTGGATAAGAAAATTGCCTTTTCATTATAAGTGCCCAATTTTGGTCTCTAGTTTGAAGGTACTACATACTGCCGAGCAAGGAGAACACTCTCCTCCCCCCAGTTTTGTGTTACTGAAAAAACCATTCAGTACTGGTTTCATAGTAGGGCTCAACCGAAATTGGTCCTGCACCTATGTGAGTGTTTAGTGTTTAAAACTAAGGTTTGGAGTGTGATAATTCACTACAAAAGTGCTAAATGTATTGACTTGCTGCCGATTGTATTTCTGACGATTTAATTGTTGGCAAAATGTAGCACTTTTCCTCCAAATTTATAGGTATAAGAAAAAAGGGGGAAAGGTACTCCATGTTTTAAACTTGGAAATGAGTGAAATTTTTTATTTTGAAATCCAGAGTCTCAAAAGGAAATTTCACCACCCACATCACACACTTTCTCAGCCTTTTACAAGCCAAGACTGACTGAAGATTGTCCAGTTCCTAAAATTTAGCACATATACAAAAATAAAACTTTATAAATTAAATTTCGGTTTTTCCCTTTTATTTATTAAAATAAGAATTCTAAGTAGAAGGTAAATTAAAGGTGTAGTAGATTTGAACAGAACTTAAAAAGGGAAATGTTTACAAGTAATTATGCCCTCACTTTGTATATTCATAGCATATTCACATCTAAGTTCAAAAATTGAGTTGCAATCTAATTTATCTGTTCATTCTAAAGTCAAACTTCAGTGAACACTTTGCTGTTTTAAAGTTCATTTAAATAATGAGCAGTAACGCAGGGTATCTATTTTGATGGGAGTTAAATGAAAATTTAGTTAATTTAGCAGCAAATTCCGTCTGCTCTGCTTTTTCGTATCTGAAAAGTAATTATTCCCTTGTTCCAAAGAAATGTGACTTCAGAGAAACCTGTTTGGTGCTTTCCTAAAGTTGTGTTACTGTAAGGTCTACTAAAGAAATCCCAGATTTTATTTGTATTTTATAAAAACAGAATCAGAAGACCAATATTTAACAAAGTAGTGTTCTGCAGTTTGGGAAACTCCAGTTGGATTGAACTATTTGAAGGTGGGGGTTTTTTGGGGTTTTTTTTTTAAGCTACATGAATACACCTAAAAAAATTTACATAGCCACCAATAGTTTGAACTGCTTCATTGTAATCTGATCATTTATAAGTAGATTTTAAAAATCAACAGTTATATCTGAGGCTGGCTGGTGTGGCCTAGTTGGAGGTTCAGTTCCCAGTCATGGCATATGCTTAAGTCGTGGGTTCCGTCCCTGGTCAGGGCACGTAGGAAGGGCAACCAACCAACCAATGTTTCTCCCTTCCCTTCTGTAAAATCAATAGGCATGTCCTGGGATGATTATTTTAAAAACCTGTATACCTCAAAGTTGGGGTTACACACAAGGTTTGAATAACTCATTTGGTTTTTTTAGGGATGTAAAGTCTCAAGGGAAATGTTCTGAAACCACCCTAAGAAACTCCTCCATAAAACGTTTCAGACCCATATGAAAGTCAGTTGATTATTTTAAAGGCATTCCACTTGAATATACAAAATTCTAAAATAGGAATGATTTTAGCTGTGCAAATATGCTCCATCAGTATTAAAATATGCTGTATTTCATCTAATCCAGACCATCTATAAGGTGCTCCAGTAAGCAAAATCACTGACTTTCGGGGATACTGAAATGTGGCAAATCTCATTTGGCAGTCATTTATGTCGTGGTGAATATTTTTTTATATCTTGAAACAAGTTTTTTATTGTGGGCTTTTCTCACATTTTTTTTATTAATAGCAGAATACAAAAGCCCTATTTTTGTGTATAATTAGTAACAAAGCTGGCCAGTTTACAAGTGCTTGATAGAACCGAACCTTTGAGGAATCAAACTATTAATGGAGCACCCTATTTAAGTGGTCCTCTTGAGAAAGTTCTGTGTCGTGGCCTCCAGTTTTCACATACATTATAGGACACCAAGTAGACTGGCTCCACCAGAAAGTGGAGCTGACCCAGTTATTGCCTATCAAATGTTAGGAGTGTAACAACTGGCTTTCCCCTTCCCACCCCTCCCTCCCTCCCCAAAGGTAGAATGGGGGCCGCTTTGCAAGATAAGAATTGTATTCATTTTCTACTTTTCAACTGTACAGATGCAAAAATACTCAAAATGGAAGCTTTGGTACTAGAAAAAGTTTGCATGAGGATTAGAAGTGTATTCTCAAGGTATTGCTGTAAATCATCTGCCATTCTGTCAGGTTCTAATCTTACTCTTCCCCACCCATTAAAATACTGGGTTCACCTTTGGAATTCAGAATTAAAGATAGTTCGGGGTCTTAAATCTGGTGTTTTAGGTGAGACTAGAGACAGGGAAACATTTGCATCATGAAGGCTCAGAATCTTCCCTTTGGACCTGCCTACATACTGCCTAACTATGGCTGTGAGCAAGAGGGAAGCATCTGCAGGGGATCCAAGGAAGTAAGTGAACACTGGTGGCTCAGTGTGTGCTGAGGAAAAGCCCTTCATTGCTAATCCATTTAGGATGTGTCTCTGACATAGTTCTCGATGTAAATGTGTGTGTGCTGTTGCGTGAACAGGGAAATAGCTTTTTCAAGCTGTGTTAAAATCAGAAATCTACGTGGTGACTGCTTAAATTGGATGAGTATCTTCTCACTGAGAGTACTAATCAGAAGTGCTAGTAATTACTCCTTTCCGCCATCTCCTTTCTCAGCAAAACTGGCCTTATGCAGATTCCCAAGTCCATGTTTAACCTGTCTCCCTTAGGAAGTCTAACAAAGACTTAAGACCATGAGCTAAAACTACTAAGTTTTAAATACCAAGCTGGTGGTTAGCCTTCTCTATTGCCCCAAGGTTGGGATTTTTAATTAAAAAGCGAAAACCAAAAATTCAGATTTGCAGTAAAATATGAATATTTGCCCTTCTAATAGCCACTGAAACTTTGTTTAGTAATTGTCACTAATAAGTGCTACATAACAGGATAGTGGGTTATTGTTTGGTAGTTACGCATCCCAGCCTTAGGTACTTGAAATAGGCTTTTTACACTGAGGCGAGCAGATTGTCTGTTCTTACAAGGAAAAGAATCCCCATACACTGCTGTGAAAGGAGCGCAGGCTGGAGAATGCAGTGTTGGAAAAAACCTTACTGGTCGTGATAAGATAGAAATGGCTACAGGCTGTCCCTCTCGTGTTTTTGTCTCGAGAAAGGTACAATGCCAGGTAACCAAGAGCAACATTTAGATTTTCAGATGCTTTCAGCAGTAATAATTTATCAATATGCAATTCACATTTAAGTTTTTAAATTGCCATTGCACTTTGCCAAAATGTGAGAGTCACTGCAAAATCAGTTTGAGGCTAAAGTAAGAGTAGTAATCATTTAGATCACAAGGAAGCTGGTTTAACGCTAGAATGTTCACATTAAATGCTTCCTTTAAAATCAAGAAAGAACTGCAAATAAAAAGCTAGAACCAAAGGAAGACGTGAATAATCTCTTACCTGAATTTTCCACTCAATACTGAAGTTTGCTGTTAGGTTGGTTTAAAAGCAGTTGTTAAAATTTGGCTAGTAAATAGGGGGAGGGTGTTGAGTAAGGTTTGTTTTTGTGTTGTGAATTTGTTTATGGACGTCTGTGTTAAATCTGAAATGCAGTGTTTTTGTGTCTGGACTTTAAAAAGCCAGCTGCCTAAAATAATATATTAGCCTATATTTTAAATTATGCTATACATTCAGTGCAGTAGTTCTTTGCCTTGCATGTAGTGTGAGCTCCCACTGAGGAACAGCTTTTGTGATGAATCTGATGTGGAGTTACACTTTGAAAACTGAACTACACCTTGCCCTGGCTGGTATAGCTCAGTGGATTGAACGTGGGCTGAGAACCAAAGGGTTGCCGGTTCGATTCCCAGTCAGCACGTACCTGGGTTGTGGGCCAGGTCCCCAGTCAGGGCCATGTGAGAGGCAACCATACATTGCTGTTTCTCTCCCTTTCTGTCTCCCTCCCTCCCCCCTCTCTAAAAATAAATAAAATCTTTTTAAAAACTGAAATACACCTTTAACTTTTTCTTAGCTCCAATTTGCAAATAAGTATCTTGAAAAGTAGCTCAGACAAGGGCTTTCTTGTAGCCACTACTTGGAGTAAGAAGAAAAAATGCTAACGTGCTCTTCCAAGAACACAGGTCCATGGGGAAAAGAAAACGGCAGCTCAGATTTTTAGGTAACAGTAGGCTCTACCCTGACCCAGCACCGATCCATGTGGTTTCCTCCGCAGCTTTAAAGCTGGATGGCAACCCAGTGGAATTGGGCCTGTGAACTCTTGTGTTGCCCAGTCACATAGCAATGCCTAGAACTAATAAAGCAGACTTACCTGTGTATGGTTCTTGAGTTTGATCTCCATAATGAATGTTTTCCCCCATTAAAAAATAAAGAACTTGTTTATTCACATTAAATGCTACCATGGTAATTTTGATTAAAGGTGCACCTCCTTATAAAGCTTTCTGAAATGGTCTGAGTTTAAACTGCACATTGGTAGCCTCAAGGCAGGAATTTCTCTCATTTGCATTTCACTTTGGTCTGTTAAAATGAGTTTCCATCAGAAGTTAATTTTGCGCTACCAATCACTCGGGAATAATGCTGCGAAGATGCTCTGGGCACTGAAGAAATAAATTAATGTAAAGAAAGGAGGTGAGGATGGCTATCAAAACTGAAGCACAAGTTCTGTGGATGATGTGCACTTCTTACTCAAATTATTTTGATAAGGCCTTAAATGCATTCTGTCACAGTTGCTCTCTTGATTTGAGTATGGGGGATTGGGTCCCAACTGAGTCACTGGAAAGCTCTGGTCTCTGGTTGCCAAGTGCACCGTCATTAACCACGTGTACAAGTCATTTGTATTCTGCCAGAGAACTGCTAGTGTGCCTGTCCTTGCTGGAGTTTTTCAGATGTGCCTTTTTAAGAAAAGCTGGCTTTCTTACAGGAAGCAACTTTCATGTTTAAAGCAAGACAACCAGTAAAATCTCTCAGTTTAGAATTAAAATTGAAAAATTAGCCCTAGGTGATGTGGCTCAGTGGATTGAGTGCTGGCCTGCCAACTGAAAGTTCACCAATTCGATTCCCAGTCAAGGCACATGCCTGGGTTGTGCCTGGCCCCAGTGAGGGGCACGCAAGAGACAACCACACATTGACGTTTCTCTCCCTCCTTCCCTTCTCCTCTCTCTAAAAATAAATAAAATCTGCCCTGGCTGGTATAGCTCAATGGATTGAGCGTGGGCTGTGAACCAAAGGGTCGCCGGTTTGATTCCCAGTCAGGACACATGCCTGGGTTGCAGGCCAGGTCCCTAGTAGGGGCCACATGAGAGGCAACCACACATTGATGTTTCTCTCCCTCTCTTTCTCCCTCTCTTCCCTTCTGTCTAAAAATAAAATCTTGAAAAAACAAAAGATCAGGGACACTTCACATGAGTACCAGTCACTCACTGGGTCTCTAGCCTTTCACATCAATGAAGCTGTAAATACGTCATAGTAGGATAAGAGAACTTGACACTGAGAAAAGGGGAATCCTCTCAATTTTGGCTATTCACTAAAGTGTATGTATGACACTGTTGGGCATGCAACGTGTCCCAGGAATAATTATGTGTGACACTGGAACATGATAGGTGTCCTAGGAATACCTGATGATTTCTACTGAGTAGAGTCAAGAATCTGCTCAGCCTCAAGCGGGCTAGTCTCACAGGTACACTCATCCTCAATATAGTCCTGAAAGCTGGGGTTTGGAAGGTACTTTCAACTGGGAAGTTCTCATCTGTTACTAGATCACTCTTAAATTTTAAAAGAAGTAAAATACAAGCCCAGCCTTAGAAGCCATAAAATATGCTTGATGGAAAGCCATAGATGGCCATAAAAATTTCTTGGTCTTTATTAATTAGTTTCAGCTACTTAGTACCAAGCTGCCATCAAGTAGGAAAGAGAACTGTTTAACTGCACTTCTTGTTTTGCTGCTCACTTGATTGATGGAGGATGGGGGTAATGGCAAAAAAAAAAAACCTAAAGAAGAAGCAGGAACTGAGGGACTTCAAGTGTGCAACTGGGCCATTGATCCTCAGGAGTGGCTTTGTGTGCATGTAAATATAAACACACATAGGGGAGCCTTAAAATCCTCACCTTCCCCAGAGGGATTTGATGCTGTTTCTCGGAAGATGAGAGGCCATGTGTTTACTACACACATAAATAATGAGCCCAGGAAAAGCCCCTTTAAGAAGGCCCTTGAGCAGATGACTGAAAGGCAAGACAGAGTCACCTGTGCAAGATTTGAGGGATTGATGATATTCCATTATTCCACCCAGCAGCCATTGCAACTGCACATGTGAAGCAATCGGGTGTGTTTAGTTGCAAAGTCAACACATGCCGCAGAGTGACCTAATCTCCCTTGCCATGTGCCAATTCACATGAGAAATTCAAGGGCGCGCTGGTACACACAGTTCAGCACAGAAGGAACTGACCCCCATGGTCAAAAATTAAAGTAGGAACAAATACCAGGTAGGTAGAAATTATAACTACTCCCCTAGGGTAAAGAATAAGACAAAATGACATGTTTAATTCCTTTGGAAAGACCTTAAACCAAGGTTGCAGCTTCATCGCAGTAATGGGAGAATTAAACACAGGAAGGCCCACACAAATCAAAACCGTTATTTCACAAAATGTCCACCTGCCTGGTAAATTATACTCTTATTAACCCTTCTATTGGCTTGGTGACTGGTCAATTGTATTAGGAGTCTTTCCCTTCTTGTGCTCAGTCCTTATGCTGTGATTGGCTAAAGGTCAATACACCAGGAAGTAAAGAATCTTAACAAACCAAATTTGTTTCATCTAATGAAATTACGAACATTTTATTCAGTGTAAAGCATTTTATTAACTGTGTCTTCTTCTATGTCCAGACCGACAGAAGCTAATAGGTAGTACAAAAAAATATTTAAAAAATCAAATCTCGCCCTGGCTGGTGTAGCTCAGTGGATTGAGCGCGGGCTGGGAACCAGAGGGTCCCAGTTCGATTCCCCGTCAGGGTACATGCCTGGGTTGTGGGCCAGGTCCCCAGTGAGGGCCATGTGAGGAGCAACCACACATTGCTGTTTCTCTCCCTCTCTGTCTCCCTCCCTTCCCCTCTCTCTAAAAATAAATAAAATCTTTAAAAAAAAAATCAAATCTCTTGCCCAATGCCTCCTCCTCTAGGCATTTTAAAATTCATAATCTCTCTGGCAATTATCATAGAATTACCATATGTTAAGTACTACACATTATTACTCAATAGAGAAGTTTCTTCCATTCCATAATTTTTGCAATAAAATCATATGTATATTCAGTTGAAAAAAGCATTACCTTTAGCCCTGGCTGGTGTGGCTCAGTGGATTGAGCGCGGGCTGGGAACCGGAGGGTCCCGGTTTGATTCCCCGTCGGGGCACATGCCTGGGTTGCGGGCCGGGTCCCCAGTGAGGGCCATGTGGGAGCAACCATACATTGCTGTTTCTCTCCCTCTCTGTCTCCCTCCCTTCCCCTCTCTCTGAAATAAATAAATAAATAAAATCTTTAAAAAAAAAAAAAAAAAAAGCATTACCTTTAAAACATAGAAAATCATTCTGAGTGGACATAGAGAAGAAACTTAAAGCTAAAAATGAGAACAATCAGAATAAAATCTTTGTACAATTCTATAATATCCAATCCTACTACAAAAAAAGATGCTACTGTCCATTTGGACTGCCTGAGACTGGCAGAATTAAAGCTCCAAATTGTCTGGGAAGGAAATTTCATTTCTAGGGAAATGCCACTTACAGATTATGTTGTGACCTAAGCTACTAAAGTTTAAAAGTTTAGCTTTAAAACTGCATGAGAATCCTAGTCTGTGTTGTCAAATGTTTTGACTCAATTTTCATAGAGACTTTAAAAAGACCTTGTTCTTGTTATAGTAACAATTTATGCTACATTAAAAGGATTGGATCTCCATATGCACACATACACTGCTAGTTTTTTTAAGTATGTGTGAGCTAACACGGTTTTGGCATTGTATACGGGGAACTGAAAGTATACATAGAAGGGCTTTTGCAATGCAGTGGTGCTTCAAAGGGCTGGCGCTGGACAGGCTGAATGAGGAACACCTGGGGAACTTTTTTTAAAAAATCCAAAATCTAGGTCCCACTCCTGGAAACTGAGTATAGGTGTGGCCTTGCCAGGAAGCTAACTTTTTTTAAAGTTCCTCATGTAACTGCAGTTGGGTTTGAAACTATTTCCATAAAGCACTGTTGTTTTTTTAAAAAGGCATGGCCAGGTGGGGGGATGGTTGCCAAAATTTTAAACTATAGAGAAGTAAACAGACAAATATAACACCCATGTACTTATTACCTGGAACTGGCATATTTGCCCCAAGTATTATTATCATTAAAAGAAATCAGGTATTCTGCCCTGGCTGGTGTGGTTCAGCGGATTGAGCGCCAGCCTGTGAACCAAAGGGTTCAATTCCCAGTCAGGGCACATGCCTGGGCTGCGGGCCAGGTCCCCAGTTGGGTGCACACGAGAGGCAACCACACATTGATATTTCTCTCCCTCTCTTTCTCCCTCCCACCCCCTCTATCTAAAAATAAATAAAATCTTTTTTTTTTAATCAAGTATTTTGCCCTGGCTGGTATGGCTCAGTGGATTGAACACCAGCCTGTGAGCCTAAGGATCACTGGTTCATTCCTGGTCAGGGCACATGCCTGGGTTCCAGGCAGGTCCCCTGATGGGGGCGTGCAAGACGCAACCAGTTGATGTATCTCTCACACATCAATGTTTCTCTCCCTCTCTTTCTCCCTCCCTTCCCATCTCTCTAAAAATAAATAAATAAAAAATTTTAAAAGATCAGGTATTAAAGCCATGATCAGTGTTGCTCAGCTGGTTGGACATCGTCTTGCAAAGCGAAGGGCGGCCGGTTTGATTCCTGGTCAGGGTACATGCCTGGGTTGTGAGGATTGATCCTTGGTTGGGGCACATACAAGAGGCAACCAATTGATGTTTCTCACAGTGACGTTTCTCTCCCTCTCTTTCTTCCTTCTTCACCCTCTCTCTAAAAAACAAAGTTTAAAAAGTCAGGTATTACAATTAAGTCCCCATATCCCCTGTCCTCAGCCCCAGTCCCTTCTCTTGCTTCAGAAGCCACCGCAGTTGTGATTCAGTGTGTACCCTTCAGGCACAGTTGGTAATTGTGCCAGCCTTGCTGACAGATGACCAATTCAGGATGCGGCAGCAAGCAGAGGCTGGGGATTTCACAGGGAAAACTGGGAGTCGTGTTTCTCCAGAGAAGAACTGGGAGGATCTTACTGAAAGAATTCCAAGAAAATAGAAAAAGATTCGGTACATTCAGGAACATCAATAATGTACTGCCTGTATGAACAAAACCACCAGAGCATAATATTTTCTAGACAAAGGTGTCAAGGTCCAAAGGAATTGATGGTGTTTCTCCGAAAATGGTAATGAGGTCCTGGTTTGATTGTTATTCTCCTCCACGGATGTGGAATATAATGTTATGGCGTCCCATCACTTGTGGAACAAGATTTCTAGCCATCCAATTTTTTTTACCTACAGTTCAAGTGCCATGCGCAAGAAGAGGATGGTTTCTGTGTCTGTCTCATTTTCTTTTTAGAAAAGAAAAGTACTGAGCCTCAGCTTTGCAACTAAGGGCCTTTGATTCTGCCCAAGACAATTCCTCTAGCTTTACGCCTGCAATCCCAGCAGCCCAACTTTGCAGTGTTCCCGGAACAAAAAAAAAATGACAAATGAAATAGCACGTTAAGCCATCTGTTCGAGTCGGTGCGTTTTGCCTCTGGTGTTTATAAACCTGCTTCAGTAACAAGCAAACGCAAAGCCCAGAGTTTAGCACAAAGCATGGCTGGGTGAGCAGCCAAAAGCAATTTCCATCTCAGAAAGAAACATAACATAATTTATTTTACCCAAGATGTTTTGGTAACGTGTGATTTGCTTTAGAGCAACCAATACAGTGTGCTTGGTATTACTGAGGTACCTCTCCTTTCTTCTTCTTTTTTTAAAAAAAAGATTTTATTTATTCAGTTTTACAGAGAGGGGAAGGGAGGGGGAAGGACAGGGAGAGAAACAGCGATCGATTGCGTTGCCTCTCATAGTGGAACGTAACCCACAGCCCTGACCAGGAATCGAACCAGTGAACTTTCATGCTGCAGTACAATGCCCAACCAACTGAGCCACACTGGTCAAGGCCTGAGGCACTTCTCCTTTTTGAAGAAAAGCAAAGAAAATGTGAAGGCATCCCAACTTTAGTGTTGGGTTTTTATGTCTAAGTTTAGCTTTGTTGCTGAAGTTAACAGTAAGAATCTTCTGAAACATTAGCTTAACTAGTTTTCCCAAGTGATTCTTGGTCATGCTTGGAAGCTGATTTTCATGGATGGCGGTTAGCTTTATTTTTCTGTTTGCTCTGGAAAATTCCTATGGAAATTTTTTTCTATTTATTCACTAAATGATATCACAAGATAGCATTATATTTTGTCTTTTCTATAAAATAAGACTACACGAAAAGACTGAATTATTTAGTTCTCAGCAAGCAATAGGACAGCTCTAATCCTCATAACCCTATGAGGTAGGTGAAATACCCTCATCTTATACATGAAAAAATTTCAGCTCCAAGAGCTTAAATGGCTTTTCTGAGGTTGCTCAGCAGGGAGGGAGAAAAAGGAGAAATTGTTTTCTTTGTCTTAAAGTATCGGTCAAATAAATAAAGCAAACGGGAGGTAGTGTTTCAAATGCACTCCATGGCTGATGAACAGCACTGACCTCTGGGGCTCTGCGTCATTTGTGCGATCTGTCAGCGTTTAATAACGGGATCTTTCACTTGCAGCATTGCGGACAGAAATATACGGTGTTATTTCTTTGAAGAGATCCCTGGCATTTCGCAGCTGTGTGGATACTATTTGTTAATCAAATCTAGCCCCACAAGATAACTGCTACACACCCACAGGAGAGAATATTGAAGATGTTTTTGTCCAGAAACAGGTTACACTATCCTTCAAAGAAAACAAAGGAAAAACTGAGCTTTAAATTTATACAACGTTATATGTCAAATCTATTTCAATTTAAAAAGCTGAACTGCAAGGATTAAGGTTGTCATGAATAGATTATATTGGTGAATAAAACCAAGTGTTGCATTTTAAAATATGTAACCCCTTTTTCTTCTGTTGTCTAAACTTACTACCAAAGCATAAAATCTAATGAAAAACTGGAAAATCTAATTGCACAAAACTGGAAATGCAGAAAATAAGGGCAACTTCGGCAGCTTTCATGGCCTCTCATCAATGTTGAGCTGTGTAATGCTGCAGGTTCCAGAGACAGCTCCACTCTCGAGATTTTTGAAATCATTTTTTAACAATGAAAACCCATTTGAGAATTAAGGCCTGCCAGATAAATCTATTGTCTTGCTATGAAAAGGAGCATTCTCACCCGAAACTGCAAGCAAGGAAATTAACTTAGAAGCATCTCCTAGATCGCGTGGTTTCTCCGAGGTTTCTGTACCTTCTGTCTGTTCCACCTCTGCCATGTTGCTATGTTCCCGTATCCACCATCTTGCTCACGCCCTTAGCCTCCCTCCCGCCCTGTTTGTATGTCCTCCTGCCCTAGGAGAGAGAACACAGTGGGACCTAAATTAGTTCACGTGCTTCCTCAGGGATTCAAACCCAGGCAGTTTGCCTCCAGGGCCTCTCAGCATCATACACCAAATTCTTTGTATCCTAGCTTTGGTCACTTCGGACCAGCTTGAATGGTTTAGTCAGTAGATGTTTCCACCACACAGTAATTCGAGTTATGATCTGAACGTAAAATCCTGTCTGATAACAAAACAAGCACTTATTTTTATATACAGGGTCCGGCAAAAGTAACGCCGGCTTGAATGTGCTTGGTGGGGTAATGATGTGGGTGTAATCATTTATAGTTGTCATTTGAACATTTCACCTAAAATGTCACATGGTGTGCTTGAGTGTGATATTGTTATGTTACAGAATTACATGTTTATGCTTTTGTAATTAAAAAATGGCTCTATTTGTGCCGGACCCTGTCTATATAGATATTAAAGCCTCCAAAAAGAGCAATTCCAGTAGGTTCGCTTTGAGCTCTCTTAAGGGCCTCTTAGGAGGACCTCGCTACCTGGGGACAGCAGCTGTTTTGAGCACTGACCTTTATAGCTGCACCTTAGAAACCAGCTGAGTTCTGACTGAAATGTACAGTTTGCCATGTACTAATGACAAGCAAAATTCTTAATAAGATAGTTTCTTGTATTGCATCAAAACGAGTCTAACTGATCGATCAAAGGAGGAGAAATGAAGCCTATTGCTGGTAATAAATGACTTTATGCCCTTCTATTTAACTATACCTTCACCCTGTCAGCTAATTTCTGGGTAAAAAATTAGAAAGCTGCCGTTATGTGACTAACTCTCAACTACACCCATATTAACATTCTAGTAACTGGGAAGAGACAGCGTTTTCTCATTAGCATAAATCTACTTGATTGCACAGGCATTCTACCCTGCAAGAAAGTACATTTTCCCCCCATGGGGCTCAAAGCTATTTTCATTTGGAATGCAAATGTATACAGCTCATAAACATCATGTTTTCCCCTAAATTGGCTCTTGTGGGGAAAATAAAGGCTGCTCACCACTAATACAGAGATTTTTAGAAGCTACAAGAGGTTCTGGTTTGGGCAGTAGTAGTTCTGATTAGCCAGTTAAGAATAAGTTCTGAGGAGCTAATGTATAGCATGGTGATTATAGTTAGTAATGTGGTGTTGTATACTTGAAACCTTAAACCGTCTGTCTTACCACACACACACACACACACACACACACACACACGTTAACTGTGTTAACTATGTGAGGTGATGGATGTTCATTATCTTGGTTTTGGTAATCATTCTACAATGTATATTCATATCAAATCATCACATTGTACACTTTATTTTTTAAATTTAATTTATTTATTTTTAGAGAGAGGGAAAGGGAGCGAAAGAAACATCAATGTGTGGTTGCCTCTCGTGCGCCCCCTATTGGGGACCTGGCTGGAAACCCAGGCATGTGCCCTAGACTGGGAATCCAACCAGCGACCCTTTGGTTCGCAGGCTGGCTCTCAGTCCACTGATTCACACCAGCCAGGGAAGATTGTACAGTTTAAATATATGCAATTATATTTGTCAATTGTCCCTCAATAAAGTCAAAAATGGGAACAATAACTAAAGAAGGGAAAAACAAGATAACGAGGAAGCCCCCTCGGGCCTTGGGGAAGCCACTAGGAGAGGATTTCTAAACCCAGGACTGGCTCCCAAACCTCATACTCTGAGGCTTTGTCTGGTCAAAATGAGCTAGAATGAGAAAAATCGGGACAGCATAGTAAGATATTCATAAAACTGAATTTGTTCCGTTTAAAAGACTAGCCTATGACATTATGTACCTTTGGGTCTTTTAAAATTCAAACGTCCATCCTTATACTGTATGATTCCATCTATGTGAAATGTCCAGAATAGACAAATCCATAGAGTCAGAAAGCAAATTCGTGGTTGCCGGGGAATGGGAGCAGGACGATGAGCAGTGACTGCTAATGGGTACAGTTCCTTTTGGGGGTCACAAAAGTGTTTTGGAACCAGATAATGTTGATGGTTGTGCAGGTACTAAATGCTACAAAATTGTGCACTTTAAAATGGTTAAAATGGCCCTGGCTGGTGTGGCTCAGTGGATTGAGTGCCAGTGTGCGAGCTCAAAGATCACCTGTTGGTTCTTGCTCAGGGCACATGCCTGGGTTGCAGGCCAGGTCCCCAGTGTGGGGCTTAGAAGAGGCAATTGACTGATGTTTATCTCTCACATACCGATTTTTCTCTCCCTCTCTTTCTCCCTCCCTTCCCCCTCTCCAAAAATAAATAAAAAAATTTTTTTAATAATTTTTTAAAGATTTTATTTATTTATTTTCAGAGAGAGGAGAAGGGAGGGAGAAAGAGCAATGTATGGTTGGTTGCCTCTCACATGGCCCTCACTAGGGACCTGGCCCGCAACCCAGGCATGTGCCCCGACTGGGAATCGAACCGGGACCCTCTGGTTCCCAGCCCTCGCTCAATCCACTGAGCTACACCAGCTGGGCTAAATAAAAAATTTTTTTAAAGATTTTATTTATTTATTTTTAGAGAGAGGGGAAGGGAGGGAGAAAGAGAGGGAGAGAAACAGCAATGTATGGTTGCCTCTCACATGGCCCTCGCTGGGGACCTGGCCCGCAACCCAGGCATGTGCCCTGACTGGGAATCGAACCGGGACCCTTTGGTTCCCAACCCGTGCTCAATCCACTGAGCTACACCAGCCAGGGCAAATTTTTAAAAATAAAATAAAATGGTACCCTGGCTGGTGTGGCTCAATGGTTGAGCGCCAGACTGCGAACCAAAGGGTTCAACCTGGAATTGAACTGGCAACCTTTCACTTTGTGTTACGACGCTGAACCAACTAAGCCATGCTAGTCCAGGCGGCATCCTTGTTTTGTTCTTGATTTTAGAGGAAAACTTTTCAGTTTTTCACCATTAAGTATGATATTGGCTGAGGGTCTGTCATATATAGCCTTTATTATGTTGGGGTACTCACCTTCTATTCCTATTTTACTGGTTGTTTTAATCATAAATGAATGTTGTATCTTATCAAATGCCTTTTCTACATCTATTGATAAGATATGATCTGTATCCTTTGTTTTGTTAATGTGGTATAGTACATTGACTGACTTGTGTGTGTTAGACCATCCTTGTGCCCCAGGAATGAACCCCACTTGATCATGGTGTATTATTTTTTTATTTTTATTTTTTTAAAACTCAATAACTGTTGGTTGCATCCTCATTTCCCCATCATTGTCAGCAGGAGCAGCAGCAGGAGTACTGGGCTGGAAGTGCATGAAAGTTGTCTCTTCTAGCTCCCTGACTATTTTTTTTAAAGATTTTATTTATTTATTTTTAGACAGAAGGGGAGGGAGGGAGAAAGCGAGGGAGAGAAATATCAATGTGCAGTTGCCTCTCGACTGCCCCCATTAGGGACCTGGCTTGTAACCCAGGCATGTGCCCTGATTGGGAGTTGAACCAATGACCCTTTGGTTCACAGGCTGGCACTCAGTTCTCTGAGCCACACCAGCCAGGGCTACTTGAGATTTTTCTTGTTTCTTGAGGTAAGCCTGTAATGATATAAAGTTCCCTTTTATTACTGCTTTTGCTGCATCCCAGAAGTTTTGATATGTTGTATTGTCATTCTTATTTGTCTCTGTATATCTTTTGATCTCACCTTCTATTTCTTCTTTGACCCAGTCATTTTTTAGTAGTAGGTTGTTTAATCTCTACATATTTGTGGATTTCTTAATTTCCTTTTTGCAGTTGATTTCTAATTTCAAAGCATTGTGGTCAGAGAATATGCTTGGCATGATTTCAATCTTCTTGAATTTGCTGAGGCTAGTTTTGTGACCCAACATATGGTCTGTCCTTGAGAATGTTCCATGTGCACTGGAGAGGAATGAATTATTTGATGTTCTGGGATGAAAGGCTCTGTAAATGCCAATTACATCTATTTGGTCTAATGTGTCATTTATGGCCGATATTTCTTTGTTGATTTTCTGTTTGGATGATCTATCTAAAGCTATCAAAAAAAAATAAAATAAAGCTATCAATAAAGTATTAAGGATCCCAATTATGACTGTGTTTTTGTCAGTTTCTCCCTTTAGTTCTGTTAATGCTTGCTTTATATATTTCAGGCTTCCTGATTGGATGGAGATATAGACATAGAGAGACAGAGAGGAGAGAGAGAAGTGTTATGTCTTCTTGATGTGTTGTCCTGTTTATCATTATAAAATGTCCATCTTTGCTTCTTGTTACCTTTGTTATCTTGTGCTCTATTTTGTCAGCTGTAAGTGTGGCTACACCTGCTTTTCTGTGGATGCTGTTTGCTTGGAGAGGCATTTTCCACCCTTTCGCTCGGGGTCTAACTTTGTCCTTGCAACTGAGATGGGGCTCCTGAGGGCAGCACATGGCTGGGTTTTGTTTTTGATCCAGTAGTCTTTTTTCTTTTGAATGCATCTGGTCTCCATCCTCCTGTACAAATTCAGGCCTTTTCTCCCTCCCCTTTTGGGGAGACCCCAAAAATGCTGGAATTTATTTGTAAAAAATTATGTATTTATTCTTACATGTTGAAACTTCAGTCACCTTCAAAATACTTTCCATTTGATGCAATACACTTATCAAGACACTTTTACTACTGCTGAAAACAGTTTTAGAATTCGGCGATTTTGATACCTTTTAGTCCTTCTGCCATTTTTTTTGTTTGTTTGTTTCACCTCTTCCGCATCACCAAATGTTTCCCTTTGAGGACTTTTTACACCCTGAGAAACAAAAATATTCCCTCAGGCCTTGGCTGGTGTGGCTCAGTGGTTGAGTACTGGCCTGAGAATCAAAGGGTTGCTGGTTCAATTCCCAGGCTAGGGCACATGCCTGGGTTGCGGGCCAGGTCCCCAGTAGGGGGCGCATGAGAGGCAACCACACACTGATATTTCTCTCCCACTCTCTCTCCCTCTCTTCCCCTCTCCAAAAAGTAAATAAAAAATAAAATAAACTTAAAAAAAAAGCATTCGCTCAGGGCAGGATTGGGTGAATGGGGGGGTGGGGCATGAGGGGGCATGCTATTTTTGGTCAAAAACTGCCGAACATTCAGTGTAGTGTGGGCAGGTGCACTCGTAAATCACCCCTCATGAAATGGGCAACTGCATTGAAAGAGTCTTCAAAAAAATTTCGCTGAAGTCAAATGCCGCCTCTCACAACATCCGGAGCTGGACACTGATACAGATGGGTTCCTAGAACACTCACCTAGCAGGGGAAGCCTGTGCTACAAGGAGCTCACTCTCCAGAAGATAATTCCAGATTTTTTGGGAGGTCACCCCTTATATGCTTTGTTGCCACAAATTATCCCTGTTTATGCCATAGGATTGTTGGTGACCTTAGTCATAGATTTGTGACATTTTGTTCTTTGTTTCAGGTAGAATAATCCCCTTGGCCATTTCCTGCAATGGAGGTCTTTTGGTAACGAATTTCATCAGCTTCTGTATATCTGGAAAAGTCCTTATTTCTCCTTCATATCTAAAGGATAACTTTGCTGGATATATTATTCTTGGCTGGTAATTTTTATTTCAGTAGTTTTAATATTTGGTTCTGCCCTCTGCTGGCTTTAGAGTTTCTGCTGAAAAGTCCAACGATAACCTAATGGGCTTTCCTTTATAGGTTACTTTCTTCTTTTCCCTGGTTGCCTTGAGAATCCTTTGTCATTAATTTCTTACAATTTTAATACAACATACCTTGGAGAACACCTCTGTAGATTGAGGTAACTAGTTGTTCTGTTTACTTCTTGGATCTGAGGATCTAGTTCTTTCCATAGGTTTCGAAAGTTCTTATCCACTATTTTAATATGCTCTTTGTTCCCTTCTCCCATTCTTCTTCTTCTGGTATGTATAGTATTCGTATATTGCTCTTTTTGATGGAGTCAGATAGTTCTGGTAGAGCTCTTTAATTTTTTTGTTTAATGCTCAGGTCTCTCTCTTCTTCCCTCTGCATCATTTCTAGATTTCTGTCTTCTGTCTCTGGCCCTTTCCTCCACTTTGTTTGTTCTATTTCCTATGCTCGCTAGTTTACTCTTGATCTTTCTTGATCTCTCTTATTAAATTCTTCATTTCCAAAATTTCTGTTTGGTTCTTTTTAAAGTTTCAGTCTCTTTGATGACATACTTATGTTCTTTGTTAAGTTGTTTTCTGAGCTTGCTAAATTGACTGTCCGTATTTTTTCGCATCTCATTGAATATTTTCAGAACTACAATCTTGAATTCTCTGCCATTTCATATTTCCATGTTTTTATGTTTATTTCCTGGAGATTTTTCACTTTCTGTCCAAGCTGCCTTGTTACCTTGGTTATTCATGTTATTCGATGGATTTCTTTTTTGTCTAAACATCAGTGTGTGGGTGGTACTTCTCTAGCAGATTAATATGAAGTGGTCTTGCCCTGGCTGGTGTGGCTCAGTGGATTGAGCACGGGCTGGGAACCAGACGGTCGCCAGTTCAATTCCCAGTCAGGGTACATGCCTGGTTTGCGGACCAGGTCCCCAGTACGGGGTTTACGAGAGGCAACTACACATTGATATTTCTCTCCTGCTCTTCCTTTGTCTCTAAAAATGAATAAATAGCCCTGGCTGGTGTGGCTCAGTGGATTGAGTGCAGGCTGGGAACCAAATGGTCGCCAGTTCAATTCCCTGTCAGGGCATATGCCTGGGTTGCGGGCCAGGTCCCCAGTGAGGGCCATCTGAGAGGCAACCATACATTGGTATTTTGCTCCCTCTCTTTCTCCCTCCCTTCCCCTCTCTCTAGAACTAAAAATAAAATCTTTAAAAATAAATAAATAAATACATAAATAAAATAAAAATGAATAAATAAAAATTTTAAGTGGTTTTTCTATTCTCTTCCAGTAGATGGCGCTGGATCACAAGTTTCTGAATTTGCTTTTTATTCTGTGAGATCCCAGTGCTGACCCACTGTCTTTGGCTGCTTTCAGTGTAGCTGTGATGCGCTGGGGTTGGGAGGGGCTGAGGCAACCCGGTTTGTTTGTTGATTTGCCCTCCTGGTAATGGCAACCTTGGTCCTCCACAGGGTACCTCCTACTCCCCGACGCCAGGACTAGTCACAGAGAAACCCCTTTGCTCGGGGAGAAATGCGATTTTATAGTGCTAATTCTGGGCCTCGCAGACACTGTGCTCCACAATCTGACACCAAGGGCAAAGGTAGGTTCGCTCTGGGAGGCTGGGGGGAGGCAGCCAGCCTCCATGGCTTTGCTTCTCCATCTGAAATGCCAACCACCTGACAACCTATGGACAGCTGACAACTACGGCTGCACTCCCATGCTGTGTGCCCTTGCCCAGGTTTTCTCAGCTCATCCGCAGCTCCTGTAGGAGAAATAAGCCCACTGAGTCTCTTTGTTCCTCCCTGCTGAAGAGAGTGTCAACCACAAGCAGTTTCCTCCCTTCTCCAACAGAACCCTGCCTGCGGTGAGCTCCCCCAGAGGGACTGCTGGGCTGTGTCCCTAGCTTGTATCAGCCCCTCTCCCTTTTCACCTCCCCCTTTTGCTCCACTTGCCCACCTTCCAGTGTTTCAATGTACAGACCTCTAAGACGTTTGTGTTTTGAGCAAGGAATCCTTTGTTGGGTTATAGCTGTTCAAATTGTTGAAACTTCAAGGGGAGAGACCAAGGGAATCTCTCAGGTTGCCATTGTTCTTTCTCAGCTTTTACAATGTTATGCATTCTATTTCCTTTCTAATTTCAAATAACATTCCTTTCTGTCTTCATAATGTTTTGTTCTTTTTTAACATCCTCCCCCACAAAACCCACATCCATCTCGTATGCACATGTGCGCACCCCACATGCCCCGCCCCCCAGTCATCTCTCATACACAGGAATCAGAACTCAGGCTCACTGAATTTTAAAAAAAGGTACAAGACCCCTTCCCTAGAGACCTCTATGTGCTTTAGGGTAGCTCTTTATCAGTAAAAAGGTGCTGCTGAACCAAAGTCCAACAACAGACTTCTCCAGAAACTTCAGACTCATAAAATTACCACAGATATATTAAAAACAAGACCCAATGAGCTAATTTTGCTAATCAAGATAATTTTCCTGTTGGTTCCACCAAAGCCTTCAATTCCTTTAGTGTCACCTCCACAGAAGTCACAGAGGACAGCTTTGGGCCATTATTTCATCATTACCTCAAACAGAAGGAGTTGTTTTTAGTCTCTTGGGTATTTTAAGATTCTCATCATCTGTTATGCTAAGTAAAATAAAATAAAACTTTCATTTTTTACCTTAACATTTCATGAAGTTAAACTTCATTTATTTTCTTCTATTGACACTTGTAGAGAGGTTTTTTTTAAGTCTGTTGCTCAGAGTTAAGTGGCAGCAAACTGCAGAGAGGTGCCCTGTCCATTTGAATGTGCAATGATATATCCAGGTTGGCAGGGAGCTTCTCGTCCCATGATTTTTTTTTTCCCTCTCAGGCTTTTTTCCCTGTCAGAAGAAAAAACATAAAAGGCATATGGGTATGCCAGATGGTGGAAAATAGGTTTACAGCACCAAAATAGTGTTGTTTTTCTTTAAAACTAGGCTAGTATTGGATGTCAGAAGACGTGAAACCCAGCTCTGAGTAACATTCTCCACATTCAGCATTAATCGTGGCTCGTCTGGAGTTCCTACCAGCAAAGCAGGGTGGGTCCACCAGCATGCCTGGGCGGGTTGTTGCAGGGCTGCCCACCCAGGATCCTGGAGACCCTAGGAAGAACCGGTGGGGCCCACCACCGTCTCACTGGAAGTCCTCAGCCACATGCTCTCTGACTCATCCACTCTCCTTACTATTGGCTTCTGATGTCCAAGAATCCATAAGGCTGGAACCTTGACCTCCAAGAAGTTCTAGACTTCTTCAGCATCAATGAAGATAACAGCTATCTCCAAAATTTCGTCAAAAACATCAGCAACCAGTGTCCCTCAGATTCTCCAACTTAAGGGAAACTAGCATCCAAAAGGGCTGGGCTCCTTACCAAGAATGTCCTTATGTAAATCATCTTACTCTGAGTCTGTTGGCTTTTGCTGCAAAACAATCCACCACAAAGCATAGTCCCTGTAAGACAATGACTCTGGATTTAGCTCTCGGTTCTGCAGACTGGCAATCTGGGTGAACTCTGCTGATGCACTTGGCTCACGCCCGCGTCTGCGATATCTGCTGCCAGGTTGGCTGGGGACAGCTGGTCTGGGATGGCCTGGGCTAGTCAGATCATGTTTCTTCCACAGTTTCGCTTTCCCCAGCAGGCTAGCCCGGGTTTGTTCAGAGGGAGGTGACTGGGTGGCAGGAGAGAGCAAAAACACCCACAGCTTCTGGAGATAGGCCTGAACCAGGCACAATGTTTGGTAGTTGACTGGTCAGAGCAAGTCCCAAGACAAGGCCAGATACAAAGGCTACATCTCTTGATGGGAGGAGCTACTATACATTGAAAAGGGGTGCCTGGCTGGCATAGAGATATGGTACAAGTACAGTTGACCCTTGAACAATATAGGGGTTAGGGCCACCAACTGCCTGCACAGTCAGAAACCAAAATTTGCATATGTAAATTGACGCTTGAACAAGGAGGGTTTGAACTTCGAGGGTCAGTTGAACTGCGAAAGTCAATTGAAAAAAATCCATGTGTAAGTAGACCCGCGCGGTTGAAGCCCACATTGCTCAAGGACAAGTTGTACATGAAACATCTCCATGGTGCAAAGTTAGGGCAAAACCCATCATCTTCAATCAAGAGGAGACTCTTCAGTACTATGACACTTCTGCTAAAAGTAACTAGAACTTTGAAAAGCCCTTCATTTGGCTTGTTTGAAAACTAATTGGAAACCCTAACTTGGAGTTCGTTGCCACGCTTGCGCTGGCCCCACCAGAGGTCATCACGGAGCTGGCTTCGGCAGCGCGTTTGGGAGGCTGGGAGAGCAGGGCGCACGGCATGCTCCAAGACACCACCTCCACATGTATGGGAGACCTTAATCCTTTTGTTGCTGATTCCCAATTTTATAATTTTCAAGCCACCTGCTGGTTGGCTGCTCTCATAATGCATGTACCTCCTGCTAATTAGACCTCATCTTTATTTTCAAGTGCCTGATAGGAAGATACATTTGGATGCAACATCCATTTCCATTACGATAAGAAATTTCAATATGTCATCTGTCCACCAAAAAAAGAGCTACCAGATTCTTTAAATGTAATTTCAACTACTGCACAATTTTAAATGGATGATAAAAAAAATGTCAGTTGTTTACCTGTGCTACCAAAGTTTCTTCTTGATGGTGACTATGAAGTATTTGAAGTGCTCATTATTATAAAGTCTACATCAGGAATTGTGTGTGGCCTGTGCAAGCATAAAACCTCCTATAAAAAGCTATGTTGATGAAAGCAAACTGTGGTAGATTGGCTCAAGGCCACCGATCCCTCCCATGCTAGTGGTATTCACTTTGCAGTGCGTCCCTGCCCTTCATTCCTCCCATACGGGTAGGGTCTGTTTCTCCAGTCCCCCACCCCCACCCCGGAGTCTGGGCTGGTCTTGTGACCTGCTTTTACCAACTGAACAGAGTGGAAGTGACTTGGGATTCTCACAATTTGGTCAGGAAGCTTGAGGTTTTTTGCCTTGATCCTCTTGGAAGGTTCTGGTTGCCATATAAGGAAATCCTTCTAGTCTACTAGAACATGAGAAGCCAGGGAGGAGAGGAGGCCTGAGCAGTCCTAGTCCACAGCTACACATGTGAATGAGGCCATCTTGGACCTTCCAGCCCAGTTGACTGACTCTTCAGTGACTCCAGTCAAAACTTGCAGAGGAAGGGCCCAACCACCGCAATCATGACATCATAAATTATTGTTGTTTTGGGCCATTACATTTTGAGGTGACTTGTTATACAGCAAAGGCTAACCAAAACACAAGTTCACTTTCGTTTTCCCTGCAAAGAAAATTTTATTTTATATATCACTGGCCATGAATTTTTGTCATTTATTATTACATAAATGCTGCTTAGTGCTATTGTCCAAGTGGCAGGACCATTTTATGTCTGCAATTCACTTCTGTGTTTACAGAATTCTTATGATTTACATACGTACATCTATCAGTGAAGGTTTAACATTGAGATGCAATGTAGCATCCATCATATCTGATGTTTTGCAGATAGCAATGTAGAAGAGATGTATTTTTATTCACCTTTTCATTTGAGTCAGCTCTTGTCAAAAATAAATCAATAATTTAGACGTTCTGCCCTGGCTGGTATGGCTCAGTGGATTGAGCGCAGGCTGGGGACCAAAGGGTCGCTGGTTCGATTCCCAGTCAGGGCACATGCCTGGGTTTCAGGACACATGCCTCGGTTGCAGGCCAGGTCCTCAGTGGGGGCCATGTGGGAGGCAACCGTACATTGCGGTTTCTCTCCCTCTCTGTCTCCCTCCCTTCCCCTCTCTCTAAAAATAAAAATAAAATCTTTTTAAAAAATAATAATTTAGCCCTGGCTGGTGTAGCTCAGTAGATTGGGCACGGGCTGGGAACCAAAGGGTCCCGGTTCGATTCCCAGTCAGGGCACATGCCTGAGTTGCAGGCCAGGTCCCCCGTGGGGGCCATGTGAGAGGCAACCATACATTGCTGTTTCTCCCTCTCTTTCTCCCTCCCTTCCCCTCTCTCTAAAAATAAATAAAATCTTTAAAAATAATAATAATAATTTAGACGTTCTTAGCCTCTAAAGGAGATTTTCCAATGTACTCATAGAAATGGTCACAGACAGTAAGATATTCAGAAACAACTTCCCTATCCACTTCCTGCTGTAATTTCTGTGCCATTTTATTTTCCAGCGGCTTTCCTTTGCATGTGAAAAGGGCCCAGATGAGACAAATGTTTTTGTTTGACTTGTTTGATGTCCTGAACTTTCCACGGTTCTTTATTTTTCTTCAACCTGTTCATTATAAATTTAGCTTGGCATTTCTGTTTGATCTCTTTGACTCTCTCGTCATAGCATCAATTGGTTTATTCCACAGTTCTCCCTGGTATTTGACAGGTTCATTTCAACGTTTTTCAAATTCAAATGAATTATTCACTGTAAGCCTTTACCAGCTGTTTTATGGAATGTTTTAGTCCACCTGCCCTTGCGAGAAATATGCTTCTTTTTAAAATGTTTATGACACTTGGTTTTACAGAATCTGAACACCTTGCAATTGTTGCAGACTAAAACCACGCCATGACAGGGGTATACGGACCCTGAACGGAAATAACACCTCTTGATAAACATGTTGAGCCACTGGGGACCCACCACCCAAACCCTGAGCTTGAAAGGAACACAAGCTCAATTTATCATTAAAAAACAGAAAGAGGAAGGGGAAATAGGTGGAGGTAGAGATGAAACAAAATTTGCCCGACCTTAGTAATCGTTGAAGCTGGGGATTTATTATCTACTCATTTATTTCTGTATATGTATGGCATTTTTCATAGTAAAAAGTAAAAAAGATCAAAAGGAGGGATGGTAAGAATTCGTTAGAAAAATGTATGTGCATACCGTGATGCACGGCTTAAAGATGGGAATATGGCCCTGGCTGGTGTAGTTCAGTGGATTGAGCGCGGGCTGGGAACCAGAGGGTCCCAGTTCGATTCCCCGTCAGGGCACATGCCTGGGTTGCAGGCCAGGTCCCCGTGGGGGCCATGTGAGAGGCAACCATACATTGCTGTTTCTCTCCCTCTCTGTCTCCCTCCCTTCTCCTCTCTCTAAAATAAATAAAAATAAAAAAAAGATGGGAATATGTTCTGAGAAATGAGTCGTTAGGCGACTTCATCCAGAGAACATTATATACTTACATGTAGATTTATAGCCTACTACTGTAATAGCGTGGTACACTTTTATATGACTGGCAGCACAGTGGGTTTGTTTACACCAGCATCACCACAAACACGTGGATGTGTTGTTCTACCTTATGACCACTAGATGTCAGTAGGTGATAGCAGTTGGTTAGCTCCATTATGATCTTAGACCTGTGGTGCCTTGGTTGTCCGACAGGACCTTAGAGGGTGCATAACTGTACTTGAAATTTAATACCGTTTCTAATAGTTTATATTTAATTTTCTTTACACGATTGCATAACATACAGAGTGAAATACATTTTTCCCCACCAAGCCCCATTTTGACTCTCCAAATATTCTCCAGTTCATCTTTAAATGTTATATAGATATTATATAAAATTTTCTGGGTGTGTCACTGGGTGATAAAGATGAAGAGCCGGGCCTCACCAAACATCCAAAATATTCGCCAGAGGCAGCTTTGGTGAACCCTAGGCAGGGCTCCAACAGGGCGGGAACCCCTGACCCCAGCACAAGCTGCAAGGGGACGAGAAGTCCCGCCTCCCCAGCAGCCTGCCGGGCCCTCCTTTCGTTCCTCCCTCCAGCCACGGGCTCTGGTGGCGACCGTGCCCAGACTCGCCTGCCAGGACTTTGCGGGGCTTCAGCCTCCCTGTGTGGGGGAGGGGGTTGGGAGGAGCCGAACCGGCGGGGCAGCCTGAATTAGAGCCGTTCCAAACCATCCAGGGAGAGGCCAGAAACTTCTTTTTTCACCGAAAGGGCTTCCTTAGATTCCCGCCTCTACCCCTGCGAGGGGGACAAGTAGCAAGCCCACCGCACTGGGACACACAGTCCCGGGGTTTGAACTCCGAGGTTTCGAGAAATGGGGAACCTCGGCCCCTCTCAGTCACACTCTCCAGCAGCGGACCCCAACCTTTATGGCACGAGGGACCGGTTTTCCCACGAACGGGGTGGGGGAAGACAGGAGGTGGAGCTCAGGCTCGGGTGGGGGGGGCAAGAAGCGGAGCTCAGGCGAGCTTCGCTCGCGGCCCGCTTCCGGTCCGGAGCCCGGGGACCCCTATTCTCCAGGGCCCCGACACCCCGGGGCACCCTGCACGCTCGAATCCAAGCTGGGGCACTGCGCAGATGACCGGGTGGTGGTGGCGGCCAGCGAGGACCCCAGGGGGATCCCGGCCGGGTGGGGGAAGCGGGGCACGGCTTGGGCCCCGCGGTGATGGCCCCCCTTCTGTCTACACCCCGAGTTTCAATCTTGTTGATCTTGTCCTCCCTCCCTCAAGATGGTTGGAGTAATTGATACGCGTGTCTCAGGCCTGAAAGCCCACCTTAGGAAGCCCTCTTCCGTTTCAAGAATGCCAAAAACCGGCGGAAGGATCGGGGAAGGAGGGAGGAAAGCAGGCAAGCGAGGGGGGGGGGGGTGGGAGGGAGGGGGAGGGGAGAGAGGAAAGGGAGGGAAGAAGGAAGAAGAATGAATTCCATTGGCTCGCCGCAGCCGCAGCGGAAGGGGCTGACGCCGAGGTTCAGCCCCCTTCCCCGGCCCAGCGCTAGGCTTCCCCACGCCGCCTGCGCAGCCGCAGATGAGCTCACAGAACACGCGGACTAGAACATAAACAAGGTTTTTTTTATTACTTTATCTCTTTTTTTTTTTTTTGCACAGCCATTAATAAGTAAACTGCTGCAACGGCGGGGCGGGGGAAGCAAGCAAGGAAAATCCTAATATGCTCACGGTGGCCCTTTAGTTATATAAGACGGAGAATTAAGGCTGGTTAGCGGTAAAGAATCTTTCCAATACACTGCCCCAAATCACAGCACTTGAAAGCCTTGAATCAAAAGGAAAAGCGCAGAGAGTGGGGCTTACTTCTGCCAGCAGCTCACTTACTGCTCCTGGAGCATGACTGGCACATATCACAGAACTAGGCCCAGCTGAAAGCCACCAGGTCTACGCACTTCCTAACCCCTCCCCCCCTCCAGCCCCACTTCCCTGTAGGGATGGGCTCAACGCAGCTTCCTTTGTACCACTCACCACCGCTAGAGTAGCTGGGGCAGGGAGGAGAAACCTGTCCCAAAGTAAGGGGCTCCCAGCCCCCTTCCCCAGGAATTTAGGATTAGAATGGAGAAAGGAAAACAGTGTCTATGAAGAGCCAGATACCGTTCTGTGTAACTGGGGGCGCTGTGGGAGGCTGTCGGCCTGAGGAAGCGGAGGAGGGAGGGAGGGAGGGAGGGAGAAAGGGGGGTGGGGTGGGGAGAGAATAGAGAGGAGGCGGCCACAGGAAATCTGCCTCTGCTTGTGCTCCCTGAGGCCCAGTGCAGCATCCTGTGTTCCATAAAATAATCTGGTTTTCTGGTTCACCAGGCACCTATGACCTATAACCTTCTGAGGTTCATTGAGATTGAAACTTCTGTTACACGTACTCAGTGGAGTTCTAAATAATATGCCCTCGAATTAAAGCTTTCTCATGTTACTTTCAAAAAATAGATTTTATTTTTTAGAGCAATTTTAGGTTCCCAGCAAAATTGAGAGGAAGGTACAAAGATTTCCCATATACCCTTGCCCCCACACATGCTCAGCCTCCCCCATTATCAAGATCCCCCACCAGAGCCCTGCAGGTACATTTATTAGAATTGATGAACCTACATTGACACATTGTTAACACCTAGAGTCCATACTTTATCTCAGGATCTGCTCTTGGTGTTTTAAGTTCTCTGGTTTTGGACGTGTCTCATACAGAGTAGTTTCAGTGCCCTAAAAATCCTCTGTGCTCCACATATTCATCCCTCCCTCTCCCCCCTTCCATCAACCAGTGATTCTTTTACTTTTTCCCTAGTTTCATCTTTTCCAGAGTGTCGTATAGTTGGAATCATACATTATGTAGCCCTATCAAATTAGTTCTTTCCGTTAATAATTCATTTTGCTTTTATGGTAAACATTTCCCCCTTGTGTTTTCTCAATCCTTCTCTCTTAGTGTACACAGTACATAATACCCTCCAGTTGAAGGAGAAAAGTGTATTGCAGGCCTACAAACAGTAATCAAATGTTTTTTTCTTTGGGAAAAGGGAAGCTAACATTTACCGAGTATTGGAAACTAGACATCCCAGCATCTTTGCTTTCAGCCACGGTACAACCTGTCTACGTTTTTCTTCCAGAGCAGGGATGTGGAAAACCCAGGGAGGTATGAATCTAAAAAAACAAAGTGAGCAAACAAGAAAAGAGAGCCCTGCTGCTGTGGCTCAGTGGATTGAGCACTAGCTTGTGTACCAAAAGATTGCCAGTTCGATCCCCAGTCAGCATACATTGAGGTTTCCCTCTCTTTCTTCCTCCCTTGCTCTCTGTCTAAAAGTAAATAAATAAAATCTTTTTTTAAAAAAAGAACAGAAACAGATCTGTGGATATGGAGAGCATTTTCATGGTTGGCAAGATGGGAGGGGAGGTGTGGAGAAATGGGTGAAGAGGTGAAGGGATTAAGAAGCACAAATAGGTAGTTACAGAATAGCCATGGGGATGCAAAGTACAGTACAGGAAATGAAATGGCCAAAGAACCATGACCCATGGGCATGAACAGTGGTGTGGGGATTGCCTGAGGGAGTAGGGGGCACTGGGTGGAGTTGGGCAAAGGGGGAAAAATCAGGGCAACTGTAGCAGCATAATCAATAAAATATATTTAAAAAAAAAAAACCTAGGGAGGGCCCTGGCTGGTATAGCTCAGTGAATTGAGCACGGGCTGCGAACCAAAGGGTCGCCGGTTCGATTCCCAGTCAGGGCACATGCCTGGGTTGCAGGCCAGGTCCCCAGTGGGGGCCACATGGGAGGCAACCACACATTGATGTTTGTCTCCCTGTCTCCCTCCCTTCCCTTCTGTCTAAAAAGTAAATAAATAAAATCTTAAAAAAACAAAACAAAATCTAGGGAAGTTGCTCAAGAGTGGCTGCTTCACCCGAAGATGGGCATGACCCTGAAGCCTGGCATCCACAGAACCATCCTGAAGGCTGCTTCCCCCACTCCAGCCCCCCAACCCTATCCCAACAGTGTGGTCCCACCTAAAGTAAGCAGAGCCCAGCAATGCTCTGCACTGAGGCAAAACCATGGAGGCCTGTTTCTAGAGCACCCCTTATTCCTCTGGAGGTCATGATCATTGTGCTACTGGCCTGTGTTTCCTTGACAATCGCCATGCTGTCTCTGCAGCATTCTTTCGTCAGCCAGAGTAACAACAGTGAAAACAATAGCAGTTCACACATATCACTAATTGTATGTCAGGCACCTAGCTAAGCACTTTATATTTATTTAATCCTCCCAGCCTTATGAGGTAGGTAGTAGTCATACCCCCCATTTTGTTTTCTTTAATTTTTATTATTTTTAACCTGAAGATATGTCCATTGATTTTTAGAGAGAAAAGAAGGGGGTGGAGAGAGAGAAACTTCAATCGTTCGCCTCCAGTACACCCCCTGACCAGAGATCAAACCCACACCGTGTTGGCGTGTACGACGACTCTCCAATGAACTGAACAACCCAGCCAGGGCCATATCCCACATTTTATAATTGAAGAAGCTGAGGCACAGAAATATTGTTACCTGCTCAAGGTCACACAGCTTGAAAGTGGCCTAATGAAGATTTGAGGCCAGTCTAATTCTAGAGCTCAACAGTTAACGCCTACACTGATGGGGAACATATTAGTTATATATTGCTGTGTGACAAATTACTCCACAATTAATGGCTTAAAACCATGAACAGTTATCGCACACAGTTTCTGAGGGTCAGGAATCTGGTTGCCCTGGCTCGGGGGTCTTGTGCGGAAGGCTGCAATCAAGCTGTTGGCAGGGCTGCCCTCTCCCAAGTCTTGACCTGGCTTTCTGGATCTGCTTCTAAGCTCATTCATGTGGCTATTTGCTGGAGGCCTCAGTGTTTTGGCCACGTGGCCTCTCCATAAGGCTACTCCGCACAAGGCTCCCCACAGTGTACGTGATGAGGGGGGAAGAGAATGAGAGAGAGAGATACTGAGAGATAAGCCACTTTGCCTTTTATGACCTGGTCTCAGATTACTTGCGTATCATTTCTTCTGCATTATTCTATTCTTTAAGTGCAGTCTGCACTCCACAGGAGGGGATTATGCAAAGGCATGCATACCAGGAAGCAGAGATCACTGGAAGCCATCTTGAAGGCTGCCTACCACAAGTATGAAGAAAAGCTAAACAGCAAAGCACTTTGCCCCCAGAAAAATCTAAAACCTGCTTTTGGCGTGACAGCAAAAAGCTACCTAGCCCCATGCAAACGTTGGGCATCACTCAACAAGCCCTTGCCTTTTTTCTGACATATTTCACCAGGCACTATGGACAGAGGCAGAGTCATCTAGAACATGACCTTTGTGAGGGACTGGTTCTCCATCTTAGATGCCATATGGTTGTCAGGCTTTCATGAATATTTTTAACTGACTGAGGCTAAAGAAGTAAAAGATGCACTCACTGCTCTTAGAAAGTTAACCTAGTTTTTTAAAAAATCTTTTTTGAGGCGGGGGCGCTGAAACCTCAATGTGAACCATAAAAAATCTTGATTACATTTTATTTGGGCACTTTTTGTGGTGAAATATGCATAACATAAAACTTACCACTTTAACCATTTTAACCATTTAGTGGCATTACATCCATTCACGTCATTATGCAACGTCACCACCGTACATCTGCAGAACTTTGTTATCACCCCAAAGTGAAAAACTGCACCCATTAAACACTAACTTTTCATTTCTCACTCCCCCAGCCCCTGGCAACCACCATTATACCTTCTCTATCAATTCGACTACTCTCAGAACCTGATACAAGTAGAATATTACAATATTTGTCCTTTCACTCATCATAATATCTTCAAGGTTCACCCATGTTGTAGCCTGTGTCAGAATTTCCTTCATTTTTAAGGCTAGATAATATCCTATCGTGTGTGCACCACATTTTGCGTATCCATCCATCCATGCACACTGGGATCGCTTCTACCCTGTGGCTATCGTGAATGAAGCTGCTATGAGCGTGGGTGTGCAAGTCTCTGTTTGAGCCCCTGCTTTCGACACTTGGGCATCTACCAAGAAGTGGAATTGCTGGGTCATATGGTAATTTTTATGTTTAATTTTTTTGAGGAACCAACCTAATTTTAACCGTAATAAATGCTACCAGTTCTTGGTTGCCTTTGCATACTTTATTTCCAACCAACACTGCAAGGTAATGTTGTTTTCATTTTTCAACAGATAGGTCAGCTTGCTCAATGTTACACCACTAGTTAGGAGACAAAGTCAATACAGGTGGACCATATAGCAAGGCAAATGGCTACGAGTCCCATTTAATAAAACACATTCATCCCTGGCTGGTGTAGTTCAGTGGATTGAGCACGGGCTGCAAACCAAAGGGTTGCCAGTTCGATTCCCAGTCAGGGCACATGCCTGGGTTGCAGGCCAGGTCCCCAGGAGGGCCACGTGAGATGCAATCACACACTGATGTTTCTCCCCATCTCTTTCTCCCTCTCTTCCCTTCTGTCTAAAAATAAATAAATAAAATCTGTAAAACACACACACAAATTCGGTTCAGGAAAATTTAGATCACAGAGTGTAGTTGTCTATGGAAAGTTTCCTAAAAGGACGTGGTGAACCAAATTTTGAGGATGTTCCACGATCAGGCATCCAGTAGGGAGCTAGGAGAATACTTGACTGCAGAAGAAGGCGCAACCTTGCCTCAAATCCAGGGCATCTGTGTGATTCTCTCATCTGAGCTTGCCAGGAGGGCCGTACAGGATTCCAATTTGCCAGACACTTTTTGAGTACCATCAACCCAAGAGGCAGAGCAGCATGTATGGAAGCCTTGATCGTGGCAGAGCTAGTACCTTCTCTGGGTCTCCTCAGAACTGGCCAATTGCGGGTTACTCAGCCATTGGGTCAGAGCAGCCCGCTGGAGTGGGGGGG
>PVJI01007347.1:0-78901 GCA_004026765.1 Micronycteris hirsuta | reverse complement strand
AATGCCTTCCCATTTTTCTTAGAATAAAGATCAAGGATTTACATCATTCAATCCCTACCTAACTTTCCAGCTTCACCTTTCTAGAATACACTGACCATTTCTGTTCTTAAATACCCTCATTTTTTAAATACCCAGAATTCAGCAGAGAGTTTAGCACATAGTAGGCACTCACAAAATATTTGTTGAATAAACAAATAATTCCCTTGCAATAACATTTGAACACAAACCATCTTGTATTTTTATTTTTCCTATATATTTTATTTTCTGAATTACTTAAAAGTACATTGAATCCAAAGAAATGTCATATTTCTTTGTATCAGGATGCTTTGTATACAGTAGGGGTTCAGAAGGTATTCAATTGTATTGATAGTGACATTTCTACTTTGAATCCTTTTTAAAGGCTGAAGTTTATTCTCACAATAGGATAAGTTATTGCTTACCTATAAGATTAAATAAACAATGAAAAATATATTGTTATTCTGCCAAAAATGAAAGTTTAAAATAGGAAACTTGTTTGTGATCACAATTCTACAGAACTTGCACTTAGTTACAAAGGAGCAGCTCCGCATGACATGGGGAATCTTCAGAGAAGCCTTAAGTTATGTGAACAAACATGTTTGCTGTTTTGCTTCCACATTTTCAAATAGTTTATATTTCTCTTTAGAAATCTTTTATCTTTGAAAAGGATAAGCAAAAATTAAATACTTTAAATCATTACAAGCTGAAGAAATTTTTTTAAATACAGACTGATTATTTTGAAGAATAGTTACACCAAGTACAAACAAATTCCTAGTTATTGGATATTTACCTGAAAAGGGAGAAAGGAATTTCAGAGGTTCAAAGGTAGGCAAGAAATCTTAGCCTATGCTACATACTGCCATTACCCCAAAATAAGAGAAATACGTCTTAGGGTAGCCTAAAATAAGAACATGCACTGGGAGCCAGAGAGCAACGAAGGAGTGGGGCCATGAGTGTACCGTGCTGGACAGGAGGACACCAGGATACACGTTTCACGACAGCTTCTGACTGTGTTGCTGTGGCCAGATAATGTTTTCCATGTTCGAGAGTGATAGAATTATGATTGAAGGAATCTAGAAGGAAGAGAGGCCAGGAAATGGAAGAGCAGATAATGCAAATTTTGTGCCTAAATACAATTGTTGAGTAGGCTTAACCTCTTTTTACTTAAAACCTAGTTGAAATTTGCCTAAAATATATATTTATATGCGAGGTAATTGAATTTGGGTTTCTATAGACCTGTTGTTCTGTATAAATATCCCCTAGTTTTCCAGGGACTTTAATTTGTTAGGAAATTTTTTAAATTATAAAAGATAAAGAAAAGGAAAGGAATGAAATGAAGAAAAAGGGGACCCTGCTGCAAGAATGCATTTCGAGAATGAGTATAAATTATTGTTTTAAAAATCAGAGAGCAGGCTATTTTACAATTAGGGTTTTAAAAGATATTTTAGGCAACTAGTGATTCATGATTTAATATTCAATTGCCTTCCAAGCAAAATAAGAAATCCCACCAGGATATAGTCATTATTTCCTTTTTTCCTGTTACTTAAACTCTAAGGGGTAGGCAGAAGTGGAACTCTTTATTTTGATCCAGATAAAAAATAAGATGATGGAAGGACAGATTCTTATGCTCTGCCTCTTTATTCATGCTTCTTTTCTGTATAGGGGGAAAAATGATTTTCAGGTGTATGATATTTTACTTGCTAATTTTTTTTATTTTGTTAATTTTTGAGTCTGCCGCAACATTCTGTTTGTTTTTTTAAATACTCTCTATGACTTCTTAAAATTTAATTTTAATTTTATTTTTTTAAGATTTTATTTTTTTAGACAGAGGGGGAGGGAGGGAGAAAGAGAGGGAGAGAAACATCAATGTGTGGTTGCCTCTCACATGCCCCATGCCAGGGAATCTGGCCCGCAACCCAGGTATGTGCCCTGGGAATCAAACAGGCAACCCATGGTTCACAGGCCAGTGCTCAATCCACTGAGCTATACCAGCCAGGGCTGTGTTTGTCCTTTTGCATGAAAATTGACAAGTGCTAGAATTATTAGAGCAATCCTTTTATACTTATTTAAAATTAATTATTAAGAGTATGAGACTGCCAGGGGATGGCATAAGCATTCTAGAATACTAGCAGTGAAGATTTAAAAAATGGAATAAAGGTGTTATGAATGTTAAGACAAAAGAATGTGCAATTGCCCATTCATGTATCCTTTATGTAGACTTTCCTCTCAATAGTGTATACAAAAGTAAGAAGTTTTATTTATTTCCCTGTAGTGGAGAGATTTAGAATAACCTACAACAGGATCCATTAATAAAAAGTAAAGTTCTCCCTTATAATTTTTAAAAGAAGGAAACAAGAGAAATAATTATATATGATGAGAGTTAAACAAGTAAAAGCTACTCATTAAACATCCATGATTATTCCTAGATGATAAGCCCCCCAACGATTTTTTCAGTCACAGAGTGACTGAAGAGTTTGGAGATTCCCAATCTGTGCTCCATTAAGGAAATCGGGGAGCAATGTCATTACAAGGAGATAGGCCTGGGATGAGATTAGAGAAGCTGAAATTATATTATAATGGGGTGGATAGCAAGATGAGAGCAATAGTTAAATTTTTGTTTTTCATATTTAAGAGGATCTAGCTTCCACTTAATAATCCTTACACAGAACCCTGGAGTTCTGTGGAATGAGGTTTGACCACCACTGGCTTTGAGAATGAAGAAGAGAAAATCAAAAGTTGTCAATGTTAGCCAGACTATTTCATCCTCCTGGGTAACTGGAGGATCACTTATTCAGAAGATTCCTCAGCCTTCCCCTTGGTCTGGATGGCACTCTGTCCCTCACAGCCATCCATGCTGATTTGGTCAGCTCCCCCAGAGACTGCCGAATCAAAGAGACACTCTGGGTAGAAGACACAAGGAAACCAACATTTTCATACACAGGGGTGGAGTGATCCCCATTTACTAATTGGCAGCCTAGTTGGGGTACTTCAGCTCCTATGAGTCAAACCAGAATGAGATCACCTTCTAGACTCAAACTCTTAGGCTTACTCTGCATGGTGGTAAATTCCATAAGGACATTACGCTGTTCATTATAGTCGGCCATCTGGCCTGTTTTTTCTAACGCACTGATCTTTACTTTGTGGTTTTGCTATGGGCATGTTTTTTCAGGTCTTTACAAAAACTTATCATTAAAACGCATGAATTTCTCTATTCTTTGCACTATGGTGACAATTAGTACAAATCACACACAATTTACATAAGATAACACCCTCTTACAGACACAGACACTCAGTTCAACAGTCTAATTATGCAAATAAGTCCTTATTGGAGACCTGTAATAGGTTGAAAAATGTGTAAATGTATATAATTCTATTCATAATTCATAGAATATCTTTGCACTTAGGAGTTTTTTTCATAAGTGTTTATTCCCAACTAATTTGAACTGCATTTATTTATTTTCTTTTGATTAATAAGAGTTGAAGGTAGGAACTATACTTTCAACATTCCTCTGCCCGTAGTAGAATGTTTGGTTTACAGGGGATGTTTAATGCATGATGATGATCATTACCTACAAAATTCTGTGTGAGTGAAAAAGAGAAAAATATTTCTAGCCTTTATCTGCTATCATTTTCACTTATTTCGGGCACTGGCAGGACAAGATTTGCATTACTTCTGAGCAGAGGCATGATACATTTAGATATGCTTTTCCATCTCTCTACAAGATAAAATATATGCCATATAACAATTGGTACTGCAATTTTAAACTGAATTGAAATATTTTAGACTTTGATAGGTTCAACAGATATACACATACAGAAAAGATAGATGTCAAAGAACAAGAAAATGTTTAACTATCTCTATCTCCCACACTGTTAACTATGGGCCCATGTTGTCAGAGGTGTTTTCTCCGAGTGTTTCTCAGGAAATGAGTTACATATACTTGATATGATGACTTTAATAATGGGTCTACCTATGCTAAAATGTTTTGAGATATCTTCTTGATTTATATAGAATGACAAGTTAGAAATGTTTCAAAAACTCTTCACAGCAATCGAAAACTAAGTATTTTTGGTGAAAGGCAAGGCCAACTATCCTGAGAAATGTAGGAAATTCATACTTAATTTTTATTACTGCATAGCATCATGTTTATTTTTTCTCAAGCCTATATGACGGAAAAATGTATGAAGCATGATTTCTTCTACTAACATTATCAAGGAAAAGTTCAAACAAGTCTAAACTAAACAAAAGATAATAGTACTGGATTGTTTTGGAAATTGTTCTGATCTGAGGCTAGGTAAAGTGGTTTCTAATCCAGGCTTTATTTATTTATTTAAAGATTTTTATTTATTTTGAGAGGGAGAGAAAGAGAAAAAGATACAGAGAAATATCAGTTGGTTGCCTCTCTCATACCCCCAATGGGGGACCTGGCCCACAACCCAGGCATGTGCCCTGACAGGGAATCAAATCAGTGACCTTTTGGGTCACAGGCTAGTGCTCAATCCACTGAGCCACACTAGCCAGGGCTAATCCAGGCTTTATAATGGCCCGAGATAAATAATTTCTCCCCAAATGGTTTTAGTTTGGTATCCATATGAAAAGAGGTCAGACCACACCAGGAGTTATTTAACTTTGGCTTCACTTTAGAGTATACCTGAGTTTAAAAAACTGCCCAAGACCAAGTCCCACCCTCAAAGATACTGGTTCAATTAGGGTGGGGTGGGAAAATGGAGCCTCAAAAGTTACTTGGGTATGGAAATGTGCAACTCGAGTTGAGAATCACTGACTATATTTATGTCCTCTAAGCATCTTTAGTGCCTAAGAGTGTGTGATTCTGGAATTTTGGGGAAAAGTCCCCATTATTCTCTCTCTGTATCAGTCTGTCTCTCTACCTTACACACACACACACACACGATATTTATTAATCTGAACTCTCATTTCTAGTCTGATGGTAGTGTCTACATTAATGAAGTCCAGGTTTTTAACTAAAATAACAATGACACCTTTTTCATAGACTTTCAATCAAAATGTTACTTGGTGCTTATTCACATATTGAATTTTAGAATTATAAGCCTTTTACAACTCCTCTATGTTCAATATCTTTAAGCAACTGCAATATGATAATCACAAGAGTGGAAATAAAGTTCACTGCTATAGAAATGTTGAAGTTGGCCAAATTATAAAATAGACAAATCTATTTCATTGAAGATGCCTGATGATTATTTATCGAAGGAGTGAAATTCTTCTGTGTTCTAAATGTAGACCTTGTTTTTATCTGATGGTTGGGAAAGATCTTTCCTAGGCCATTACCATGGCCTTTGCTTTGCTAAAGGAAGATCCAGAGTATCTCTAACACTAATCTTGGAACTGGGATACAGTTTCTTTGGGAGGGAGGGATGCCTAGCACAATTAATGAGCATGGTAAGGTTAGGCCTCCGTCTCCAATCTTTAGTGCTTCTCTGGTCAGGCCACAGGTACGAGGCAGAAGTTAGAGTTTGAAACTAGAAGAAGAGAAGTGTGGCCTTATTTTGCCACCCATATTTAGCCCTGGCCTCTGTTTCTGCAGTTGGTGGGACTTCTGATCTTTGAGACACAGTGACAAGGACAGAGTGCTAACGGTTGTTTCTGAAAGCCTTTTTTTAGTTTGAAGAAGCCTTCTATCCAGAGAAAGGTAAACCTATAGTCACTAAAATTTGTTTAATTAAATAACATTCTTTCTTTTTTTTAATCCAATAAATATTTATGGTATGCCTTCTTTGTTTCGAGCCATGGGAATGGGAATATAAAGATTCTTAGATAATTTGCAACCACATAGCTTATTCATTGACTTCAACTGAAACTATTTTAAGTCAAGTCTTAGCTTTTACACACACACACACATTATTATCTATTCCACCAGCAACGTTTTATTCTTTCCCGAGTGACTTTAAGAGTGGTTCAGTAGAGCCTGCTCCTTTTCACAGGACCATTCCCATGGGGCATAAGTGTGCCTGAGTTAATGATGATGTTTCTGGTGCCAACCTTCCCATTCTTCCCCTTTAATGAAAGCCCCTGCACAGTTCCTGACCTCGCGGAGGGCAGGCTTTTGACCTCATGATGTCCATCCTATTACAGTTGCCTTTCTTTCAATCATAAGGCACTAATTTGCCACTACTGTACTACTGTTGGACTCTTTTCAATTTATTTTAAATCCCCATCTGAAAATATCTCAATGAAAGAAAATGACCCCAAATATTTCAATGTTAAAAGCAAGAACGTCAGATATGGGGATGGGGAAAGGAGCTATCCAGTGGATGTCCACTGGTGATGAAAACTCTTGGTTGGGATGATTGAAGTGATCATTTATCACTAAACACAAGACTGATGTTGCTGTTCTGATTTAAATCCTTCATTAAAAAAAGCTGGGGTAGAGGCACAAAACTATTTTTGTAATTCAAAGTGTAAAAAGCCCACCATGTAATCTGGACTCTTCTCTATGTAATTATAGTCGTTTCCTAAAGTGTCTAGTATGAAAACACACAGCATAACTGTAGTTTTCAATAATATCATGTAAAAGCAGCATCACAGAGCTGTTTTCTGTACAATATCCCCTAAACTCCCTAACCTCTGCTGTTGGGCGGAGAGTGATGGAAGTCAGAGGACCCTGGGTTCCTTGACAGTGTCATTCCAGGTGACATCACTAGGACCTGCCACGTTGCCAGAGGAACAAGGAAAGTTGAGGGCATTTGTTCAAAGTGGTTTTGATACCAATGGGTTACACAATCAAAGCAATGAATCACCGCTGAGAAGGCAATAACCGGAACAGGATTAAAAACCAGAAAAGAAATCACAAGGTGATTCATAGTATTTAAAAGAAACAACTTTCAGCTCTTTAACTATGCCTATATATTTAAAGAAATGCCAGATTTTTTTGGACTACAAAGAAAATACCTCTTATTCCTGCCAGGACCCTTTATCTGCAACTTCAAAAGACAATAATTGCTTTTCTAAAAATTACCCACTTTGATAAACCTTGTTTGGACAGTTTAGTGTGAAAAAGTCAAAACTGTCTTTTAGGCATTTATAACCTTAATCAGGTCAAGAATAGATAAACACTGTTAATGTTTCCTCCCCGCACCCCCTCATTTTCTCCATTCTCTGCTTCTGTTACTCCTCCTATTACTTCTAAAACAATATTCCCCTTTTAATCTATTATGCATTCTCTCTACAACCACCTAGAGGGTTTTTTTTTAATTTTAATTTTTTAAAAAGCAGATAAACCTTGAGAAAGACAACTTTCCATTCAAAATTTGCATCAGGAAGGATGCTGGACCTTTACTAATAAAGTCATAATGTGGAAATTCACCCACCTGGTAATAAGATCTCAGATAATATTCCTTTACTATATTGATTTTGCAAAAACCACATCATTGTTGCCAGACTTTGGAGCTCAGTGACAGCTTTCCATAGAGCTTTTTGGAAAGGCGTGGTAAGATGTCGCCAGCCAAGCTAAGCTGGAGACATTGCATGGTGACAAGCAACGGAGAGCTATTAGACTAAGGAAAGGAACTGGTGCGCAGGGGCACGACAAGATCCAAGATCCATTGCATTTGCACAACAATTTTCTCCAAAAAAGTTAGTTGAATTGTGAACATCTTAGATATATAAGTACATTATTTAAATTGATTCTCCTTTTTCTCTAGATTGTAAGATTCATGGGGACAGGTGTCTTGTAACCTCAGTACCAAGTTCAGCACATAATCAGCAACTGCACTGTAGCTACTAGTCACTTGTGGCTCTTTAGCACTTGTAACATGACTAGTCCAAACTGAGACACGCCCTAAGTGAAAAATATACACACACTGGACTTCGGAAGATGTAGTGAAAAAAAAGAAATATGAAATATTTCATTAATAACTGTAATATTGATTACATGTCAAAATAATATTTTGAATATATTTGATGAAATGAAAAATGTTATTAAATTTAATTTTACCTGTTTATTTTTACCTTTTTAAAATATGGCTACTAAAAATTTTAAATTTCATATGTGACTCACATGTTTCTATTAAACATCACTTGTCAATATCTTGCATTAAAAGAATGAGTGAATGAGTGAATGAATGAAAGGTGCCTGCATCTAGAGCTGACACTACCAGAATAAACAATATCTTTTGATAAGATGATACGCAAAAAAGTAGGTCCATAACTGTAGTAGACTTTCTCTATGTCCCTGAAGCTTTACCTCTTCCAGCATCATGACCATTGTTAAGTGCCTTTGTAATGTGTCCTGATAAGGAGGTGGAATGTCTTATGCTACTCCTTTTCTATGGGTTTCCTCAGGTGTCTTGTTTTGGTCAATGAAACACTGGAGAGCATGGTGTGACCTAAGGCTTGAGCAAGGCTTGCACTATTGAGTTTGCTCTCTAGCACTCCTGCTATTGTTTTGAGAATTTACCCAGGCAGGAAGAGGACTGAACTAAACTGCCCCAGTGCAGCTGAACTAAATTTTACCCTGAGCTGAGCTCTAGCCACACACAGTTGATGTCATCACAGCTACCTTGTCCACTGTGGCCTAGATCAGGCAACCCCAAAGACCCACAGACCCGTGAGCTAGATACACGCTTATTATTATATGCTGCTGAGAGTTTGTGGTTGGTTGTTATCCAGCCTTTTCTTGAAATACCTAATACAGAAGTGTAATCTTCAGAGTTGAGCTTCATTTTTAAAAAACAGTTTATTGTTTATGCTATTACAGTTGTCTCACTGTTTCCCCCATTCACCCCTCCACCCAGCCTGACCCCCACTTCCATAGTCAGTGCCCCCACCAATGTCCATTGCCATGGGTCCTTCATATATGTTCTTTGACTAATCCTTTCACCTTCTTCCATTTTGTAATGTGACACATTAGAGACCTTACAGTCACACTTCAATAACCCTCTCTCTAACCTTATTTAAATATATTTGGCCATGAGACAAGTATGACAACTAGAGAAGATATTCTATCAGGAGCTGGACAAATTCATCCTAAGTATAACTCATAGTTATGGGAAGTTTTAAGGCATGCATCAGCAGTGATGCTAAAACCTAAATGGAATTGAATAGCACAGCATGATTCTTATAAGTAAATGGTAGATTTTTTAAAAAGGTCCTTCCTATGGATGTTTCTAGGTTTATTTTGTTGTTGTTGGGGAAAAGTTATTCTTATATGAGTACTCCCAGCTTTGTCTTATCCCGCTGCTTGCTGAAAAGGGTACTGGCTTTGTCTACCTGAGCCATCCCCTGCTCTGCCCTCAACATGCTCCTGGAAGGGCCCTCCTACTGCCTTATAGGTTCTTTGGGCTTTTTTTGATGCTGAATAAGAATGTTGAGGATGAACCCTGCCTGGTGTAGCTCAGTGAATTGAGCACTGGCCTGCGAACCAAAGGGTCGTTGGTTCGATTCCCAGTCAGGGCAATCGGCTTCCAGGCAAGGTCCTCAGTTGGAAGTCCAAGAGAGGCAACCACAGGATGTTTCTCTCCCTCTTTCTCCTTCCCTTCCCCTCTATCTAAAAATAAACAAAATCTTTAAAAAATGTTGAGAATGAGAGAGAACTGGAATTACAGGTGAAAAAGTAAAAGGGTAAGACTAGGAGAATAGTGTCCTTTTTTTTTTAAGATTTTATTTATTTATTTATTTAGACAGAAGGGCAGGGAGGGAGAAAGAGAGGTAGAGAAATATCAATGTGTGGTTGCCTCTCACATGGCCCCCACTGAGGACCCGGCCCACAACCCAGGTATGTGCCCTGACCGGGAATCGAACCGTTGACCCCTTAGTTCGCAGCCCGTGCTCAATCCACTGAGCTATACCAGCCAGGGCAGAATAGTGTCCTTTTTAAAAGACAGAAAAGCTACACATGGTCAGGGAGGGTGGGGCCTTTTGTGAAGGAGTTCTAAGAGGCCTCAGAGAGGTTGTAAAGGACTATGGATAGAAAAGGAAAGATCTTAACAAACAGCCTTCCAGGTCTTGTTGTTAAAATTCTATTTACATGACTTGAAAAATGTAGGCTAGAGAATCTGAGTTAATTAATTACTTCTTTAAAATAATATACCTTGTCTGAGACCGGCTTCTGTGGATCACAGCTTCTGTCAGTGACAAGCTGGCACAAAAGGTTCAGTATGTATGGAGCCATGGAGCAGAAGAACACACAGGATCTACAGGGGCATTCCCTCCCCATATCACCGACGAGCTGCGTAATTGGACAGTTACTCAACATCCTGACCGATTTATTTAATTTATACCATGGAGAAAGTAATATACATTCATAGGTTGTTCTCAGAATTACGAAGGCAGTAAATATTAAAAATTCTGGCACATTGCTTAGACAGAAATGTTAGTTGAAATGTTGGGGCACAGTATTCTCTTCACAAAAATTCAAAGGTTGGCCTATCATCACTGCACAAGTTGACCTGAATGTCTAGGCTGTGTTATAGTCAAGGAAACTATGCTGCTTGCCGGATGTAATCGATGAGGAGCTTCCCAAGGCGGAGTGCAGTCAAATGGTAGAAACTCAACAAATGAAGTGACCACTTATGGGCACTTTTTAAATTAAATCTTTGAAAGGTCCCCTTATATGCTGTCCGTTGCTATCCTCAGTTACTCTGAGGGGAAGACAGCAGAGGTATACCCATGATCAAAATAACATCACATAGTATATGATGTCACAAAATAACATCACAAATTTCAGTTGTGAAATTTGGAAACACACGGCGTCGCTGCACTGCAACTGACGATGGCCTGACAGGATTCTAGCTGTCACTAGCAATACGACCAGTGAGTCACAAGATGGCATCTAGGTTTATCAACACTGTTCAGCATAAAAGAGCTATATAAAACTATATAGAAAAGGCACTGGAAATCTACGATTTGAAATTACAATACAAAATTGATAGCTGATGCTACATAGGCAGCATCTTGCCCAAGGTTGCAAGGAATGAATATAAGAATAAAATTACATTAAGAAGATAAATATGCTTTTCTAAAAATTAGAAAACACCAAAACAGCATTATGTTTCTGACTTTATAAAATGAGGGTTTAGGGTTTAGAGAGAACAGGAAGTACTGTGTGACCACACCCACAGCTTTGAAACAGGCACAGAGTGAAAAACCCCACCTGTTCTTCTCATGCACTTGTAACTAATGCCGAACATTAAATGGCAAGTCAGGATCCTCATCAACAACAATGTCTTGGTCTGTCGCCAGCCTACTAGCATAGATTGCCACACGGGAGCTCCACAGGTGAGAGGAATAGATGGTAACGGGATAACTGAGAAGATGTGGTTTAGAGAGCTGGTGTGGGGACAGCCACAAGCTGTGAGAACAAATACAGTCCTGCAAGGACACTGAAGCACAATTTCAATTTACACCATGGTGAGGGGTGGACTGCTGGGAAGCAAGAGTTCTTGATAGATTGCCCTGACATATAGCAATCAGGGAGAGTGGCCTCGTTTCCAAGGCAATATAAGCAAAAGAGTGGACTCTCGATCCTGGGACCTGCCCATACCGGTGGAAGCCACACACGAGACAAGGATTATGCATACACAGGCGGGAGAGGAAAGCGGCACATACGTGATGGCCAGAGCAGGTTAAGTATGCTAGAGCCAGATCTCCCGGAAAATACTACGTGCTTTGTACTGATATAAAAGTTGAAGTTTAGTGGAAAGAGCCCAGAAAAGATATTTCAATAAAATCTCATGACCCCCTAGATTTATAGGGGTGTCAAACTCACTTTCACCTGGGGCCACGTCACCCTCGTGGTTGCCTTCAAAGGGCCGAATGTAACTTTGGGGCTGTATAAATGTAACTACTCCTTAACTAGGGGCAAGGAGCTCAGCACTGCTGCTGGGTAGAAACAAGGCACCAGGCCGGATAAAACAAGGTAGAGGGCCAGATTCGGCCCGCGGGCCTTGCGTTTGCCACCGTACTAGAAGCTGCAGCTTAAATACAGGGGTAGACAAAAGTAAGTTTACAGTTGTGAGTACATGAAACAGAGTTTATTTTTGTATTATAATTTATTAATTATTGTATTATTTTTCTAAACAAGCAACTGTAAACCTACTTTTGTCCACCCCTGTAATGTGGCAGCATGCACCTTCAGGCTTTGGATGCAGGCAAACAGAAGGATTTTTACCAGTTCATCTAGCCTGGAAATTCTCAGTGGCTGTAACCAGCGTCCAGCAGGCTGCATACGTCACGTGTGCTGTATTATATTCTCCGTTAATACGATATCTTGGTACACCTTTGTAGGAAGAGCACTTGTCCAGCACTGAATTATTTCCACGATTCCTGGGGAAGGGAAGCACCACACAGCAATATTCCCATGAACTAAATTACCAGGAGGAATTACTGAAAGCTTGCAGGTGTGGCTTGAGCCACAGAAGTTTTGCAATTTGTCATATATCATCTCCACTTAAGCCACAGTGGTTTTGTGAGGATCTAAAGTAAGAATAGACAGAGCCATGACTTGGAATTCATCGAGCTCTATACGCAGATGCCACAAACATTAGAAAACCACCGAGAGGGCTTCAACAACGCGTTCAAAGTGAACCTGCTCTGATTTGCTCTTCTGCTCGTGTTGGCTTTGATAGACAGTAAAATAGTTTGTCTGACAGCCACTTAAGCTAAGGGAAATGAAAAGTGGCGTTCGTGATAGCTTAAGTAGCGTTTATAAAGTAGCACTCCTATTAAGAGAAAAAAGAACAAACTGTTTTCCTCTTGTGGTCCTAAGTGTCCTGGAAAAGCCATCTTCCCTTCAGTAACAGGTTTTATGGGGGCTCGTTAGTTCAGACTTTCCACCAGTTCTGAATGTAAGGCCGGGCATTCTTTACCAGCCTGTGGTCACTGAAAAGAACGCAGGTTGTGTGCTCTGTTCTACTCACGCAACTAGAGCACTTTCAAAGAGAATCTGTTATTTTATTCACACAGACAAAAAAAAAAAAAACATAAAAAACAAAAATTTTAAAAAACCCCACCAGCAACTTTAAATTACAGAGTAAGCCTTAATCTTTTACTATGATCTGGTTTCATTCACTGTGGTAATGGGAATACAGATAGTATGAACAGATTAAACAAACATAGTTTCTTTTTTAAAATTTGTTTTCTTTTTAATCAGAGTTCCTAACTAAAATGCAGTCATTTTCACATAGCTCGTCCTTAATTGTTTCCTTTGTCTTCATCATGAAATTTGTAATTCATTCAACTGTGGGTTATTTTTTCTCATCTTTGCAAGTACCCTTCTGTAGTGAACCCACCTTCTGCTGTTACTAGTCTTGTTGCTGCACAGTAGTTCCTTAGTTTTCATGAATTTAACATGAGGGACCACAGAGAGAGTACTCTGTGATTTTGTGGTGGTGTCAATTTAAATGGGTTGTACCAGCCACTGAGGCAAGGAGAGAGTTAACTCAATGGCCACCACTATATAAGGCAATTTTATACTTGTTCTTTAGTGATGAAAACAAGAAAACTGTGCATCGTTTTGAGAAAAGAGAGGCAAAGATAAACCAAGAATGAGCAATAAACTTAAGAAAAGTAGAAAATTAACTTGAGGTCCGAGTCTAGTCTGAGAGACAAGGGTAATTGACAGAAATATGACTTTGAAGAAAGCACCTGGGCTCCTACAAACAGTTTATAATCCACAAATTTGGTCCTTCCAAAATATCAGGACATATTTTACAAAGGAGCTTTAAAGTGTGATAGTTGAAAATGAAGAAGCCCCACGGGGTTAAGCACCTTGTCTCCTAGTCATTACTGCGCCTTTGAACATCGCTCCAACCCGCCTTTGTGCTTCTGCCCTTCACTTAACATCTGCAATCTTTTTCTGTTCTGTGCACTGAATAGCTCAGTCTATGTGAGCATGTATAATTTCGAGCAGAGTAAGAAACTTTAATTTTTATTTATTGTTTTTGAAGTCAACAAAAAATTATTTTCCTAGCTGAATTTAAAAGCCCTAACTTGTTTTATGACAAAAATAATAACATTTGAAATTTTCACTGTGGGCTCCACCAAGTATATATTCATACAGATAGTGATCTTTTTGGACCTAGATGGGTAGGGAATAGTTGAAAATGGAAGAACAAATAATCTTTGATTAGAATGTGATATTATGAAGGATTTCTATAAAAACTATGCACTCAAAATAAGAAGCAAGCACTAAGTTTGCCACAGAAAGTTCTGTTAGTTTTCCAAGATTCACCCAGCAAATAATTCAGATAGAGACCTGATGGTCTGCAAGAAGAGTGAACGGTCACCACACTGCTGCGCACGACTTCATTTGGTCAATGGTTCGAGGTTCATGCATGCAGCAAGTATTTACTGAACGCCTGCTACAGGGTGAGGTGCTGCCTGAGGTCGTAGGGATAAAATAACAAGGGAAACCAGACACAGTCTCTTCTTTCATGAAGCTAATGTCTGTTAGCCTTTCTCTGTATGACTTATTTCACTTAGTATGATACCGTCTAGGTCCATCTGTGTTATCACAAATGGTAAGATTCCATTTTTCATGACTGAGTACTATTTCATTCTGTGTGTGCACCACATCTTCTTCCTCCATCTGTCTATCGATGGACACTTGGGCTGCTTCTGTATCTTGGCTATTGTAAATAATGCTGTAAGAAAATAGGGGTGGGGTGCATATGTCTTTTTGAATTAGTGTTTTGGATTTCTTCATATAAATACCCAGAAGTGGAATTTCTGGGTCATAAGATAGTTCTATTTTTAATTTTTTAAAGAACTTCATACCGTTTTCCACAGTGGCTCCACCAATCTGCATTCTCACCAATAGTGCACGAGGGTTCCCTTTTCTCCACGTCCTCGCCAACACTCGTTCTTTGTGGATTCATTAATGATAGTTATTCTGACAAGTGCGAGGTGATATTTTATTGTGGTTTTACTTGCATTTTCTAGTGATTAGTGACATTGAGCATCTTTTCATATGTCTGTTGGCCATCTGTATGTCTTCTCTGGAGAGGTGTCTATTCAAGTCCTCTGTCCATTTTTTACTTGGATTGTGTTGGGTTTTTTTGGTGTTGAGTAGTATGAGTTCTTTATAAGTTTTGGATATTAACCCTTATATGTTGAACATAAAGGACAAAATAAATGAACAAACAAACAGAAACAGATCATAGAAATGGAGAACAAATTCAGGGTTGCCAAACAGGAGGGTGGTTGTTGGGGGCAGGTTGAAAAAAAAGAAGGGATTAAAAAGTGCAAATTAGTAGTTAAAAAACAGTCCCAGGGATGTAAAGTACAGCATAGGGAATATAGTCAATAATAATGTGGTAACTCTTTGACATCAGGTGGGTACTAGAATCATTGGGGGATCACTCAGTTAATTATGTAATTATCTAACCACTATGCTATACATCTGAAACTAATATAAAATAATATTGAATATCAAGTATAACTGAAAAGTAAAATAAAATAATTAAAAAACCCAAACTAAATACTAAAAAAAGGAGCTAATGTCTAATGATTCAGACAACTGAATAATTTTCAAAAAAGAGGAAAATTTGTATAAAAATAAAGTTATAATAATTGAAATAAAAATTAATAATAGTCCTCAGTTTCCATGGTTTCAAAATGCATGCGTTTCAGTTAACAGTACTGTGAAAAGCAAGGATTGCCTGTAGTATATTATCAGCTGTTTCAGTTCCAAAGCAAAATCTTTAGTCTGAAGGCATTATTTATTTCACCTTGTGTCTACCTAGATTTGTTTTTTAATGTTTTTCATATATGTTCTATGTGAGGCCATTTGTGATACTTTTGGTGGTCCCTGCTGAAAAAAAGCATGTTGCCCATTTTTTTTAGTCTTGTCAAGGCCAGCTCATTTAATCAATGAAATACACTTAATACTTTCCTTGTGATTCCCTCTCTTTCCCCCCTACTTAAGAAATGCATTACATTCTAAAAAAGTCAGCTTCTAGAAATTCATTGCCTGTATCTATGCTTTTTTAAGATTAATTTTCTTTTAGTTCTTACTTTGTAATCAGTAATTGACCTTTTAGGACCAGGGGAACCGCTGACTTTTTTTGTATTCATCAACCATCTGTTACTTGTACTTTCATTGTATCAACATTGTATCAACAACTTTTCATTGTATCAAAAATCTTTTACTTTATTTACTCATGCATTCAAAGTTTCAAAGTGGCAGACAAGGTGTAGGACAGAGCAGAAATCCCTGGCACTGCTCAGATAAATAATTGTTGTTCCATCCCTTGAAGCTCCCATTTCTGGTGGTGAGGGGGAGGGTCGGGGGGGCACGGCACGATAGTGGATGCCGCCCTTCAGGCTGAAGCACCCTATGAATGTAGCTGCAGATATCCCACTGCTGTGGCCCTCTCCTGGCCTTGCCCTTGGCTGAAGGGAACTGCCTTGCTTAAGGTTCTTCCCCTCCCCAGGAGTAGTTTGTACCCAATGATTGGTCAATGTGATGAACAAAGGCCAGGGCTCTTGCCTCAATGTAGGACAACTCTGAAGACCCAGCTGGGTTACAGGCACCCATGATAATCTGGGGTCTCCATTGTAACAGCTCATAGATGAATCTCTCCCTCTGTCCAGTCCTGCTTCCCTCACTTCCTTGTAGCTATTGCTTGCAGACACCTCCCCAAGTCCCATGCACCAAAGTTTCCCATGGAGCATACTTCCAAAGAACCTGAAGAAAGATGTTGCACCAAATATGGTAAAAACAGAGATAAATCATGTAAAAATAAATCAATATGAATCTAAAAAATTTGTATATCCTTATCTGTTTTCATGATTCTTATTCCATTTTTAACTGAGGAAATAATACCATTTATATAAAAGTACCTTCCACAAAAATGTATAATATGAATATTATTTACTTTTAAGGCTGAGCTTTAGGAAATATTTTGAATCCTCTAAATGTGTCTCAAAAATGTTTCTATGAAAATAAATTTTGGGGGGCCAAATGCATCATTATGATGAATGGGACAGAAATAAACTAAATACAAATAAATGATTTGAATTAGATTGTTAAGATTTGAATCCTTTCAGAGCTAACAATGAATGTGATACATTTTCAAATTTTGCATTTCATTGATGAGAATATGACAGAGGTAAAGATTTATCAGAGAAAGAAGAATTCACCCACTACATGACCATAACAAAAATATCACCAACTATGGCATGAAGTAAGGGGAATTTTGTTTTCTCTTGGGTTCAAGTTTTTGGCCTTTTTATTACTTTAAGTGTTAATTTTCAAGCTATAAGGTCTGACTTCCTTCCAGGTAAGCAAATGGATTATTGGATTATTGGATTATTGGATTATTCTACCCGCCTACTGGAGTTCATAAGCAGATTCATTCATCTATGAAGAATTTCACTTGCATACTTGTGACCTGAAAGTTGACTGTTTAGAGATGTTAGAAAGGTAGAAACCTTTCTCAAGTGTTTTGTGCGAGTAAGTGGCAGCAGGGAACAGGAAAAATATCTATGAAGTAACTACTATCAGCAAAACATCAGAAGCATGAGAAATGAGCCCGTGCAATGGAATTTTCAGCACTAGGACCTAAGTTCCAAGAGATACCTTCATGACGTTCTGATTCCATTCAGTCAGCACTGGAAGAAGCATGATGGCAAAAGAGACATTCTTGAATCAAAGAAAAAATAATGTACAAGAGCCTGTTTAAACGGCCCATTCGAACTCTCACACTTTGGAGAACTAACTGTTCTTATAGAAGATAGCATTCAAACTGCCATATTACACGTCTGCATGATCTCTGCTAATGGCACTTTGGAATTGTTTTAGTTAAGTCACTTAGACATAACATTTATTATCACTGTGGATTCGGTTGCTGGGTATTGAGTTATCAGGTCTTTGAAGAAATACAGTTTGAGGAGGTGTGGAAGGAGAGACTACATTTTATAAAATCTTACAGTGAAGCTTATAACCAACCTTTGAATAGCAAGAGTCTTAAGTATAGTATTAAAAATCTGTAATGGACAGTTAAGGGAATCACCAGACAGTGAAAGAAATGTGAGTTTGCCAAACAAGGATTTGGGTGTAGACTCTGCCTTTATTCAATGATCTTAAAAGGAACAAGTTACAGTGAAAGACTGTGAAAGAACCTGCCATGGTTCCGCATCCGGTAGCTGCTATTTCCGTTCCTCCTTTGAGCCTAGAGCTTCATGAACTTTTCCTCAGATGCGGGTCGAACACTTCTGTGTTATGGTCCAGGCAGGACTGGAGGCCGAGGAGACTGACAACTGACTTGTTTGTTTTATTCTTTTTCCATGACTATACGTACTGCCTCGTCTTGATTTATAAGCAAAACCTGGAAAACCTACAAAAATGTGTTTTGTGGTTGTCTGGGAATAATACAGAAAATATTACTGTCATTTCCAGCGAAGAAAGTCAATTTTGTATAATGTACTTCAACATAAATAAAATGTGAATTTTGTTTTTTAAAAAACATGAAAAGTAGTGTAAAAAAGTATAAAATACAGATAACATTACCACTGCAGTAACATTAACATGGAGAGTGGTTTTAAAACTGTGTATCAGCAGCGTAGCACTTCCTTCAAATGAAACCTCATACGGAACCCCAATGTGTAGAAAAGACAGAAGAGGACTAGCTCTGTGTGAGTCAGGGGTAAGGGGCTGTGGGTTCCAGTGTCGCAGACACCCCCAAACCCTGAGGTACAGCTAGGGAGCTCCTAGGGCTGGTGTAGCAGAGTGTAAAAACAATTAGGTTATTGGAAAACTCAACCGTGAGGACTTGAAGAAAAGATTGCTTATTTTTTTTGCTGCTTTCCAGAGTTTGTTTTCCCATTTCCCCATCCTAACAGTACCTTAAAATCCCTAGCGTGCGTTTTGGATAATTTGACACCATTCTTGACTCTGGGAGTGGCCCTGGGTTACAGAAGATGGTCCGCACGCCCCACCCCTAGGCCATGCTGAGTCAGGGGTGAATACTTGACCCAACTTGTATAATCAGCTGCAAGATTCAAACCCGACTGTCTTTGTTTGTTTGGTTTTGATCATTTTTATCTTAAGAGCAAAGTGGACTCTCTTTTGTGCTAGATTTGCACCTGAAAGCCCATAACCCCAGGAGCAGCTGAATTATTATATTGTGACAACAATGGAGGAGGCCAGCAAGAACAGAGCCAACGCTGAGGTGACGCTGAGAACTAGAGACACTGATTCATTTTCATGGATTCATTTGACTGCTGGCCAAGAGCTGCCTAAAGCCAGCCAGATTTCTCAGTTAGTAACATTAAATGTCCCTTAATTTTTAAACCGACTTTTCATTGGATTTTCTGTGATACCAGACAAGCATGTAACTGAAAAGTACCTAGCACAGGTGTGTAGTAGCTCAGAAAGTACTTGTAGACTGAATGAGTCAGGAATCATGGGTTCTAACTCTAGTCTTGCTTCTGACTGCTAATTCGTTTAACCATTCTGGATCTTCCTTCCATTATTTGTAAAATAAGAGTGTTGCTTAGACTGTCCTCAAAAATCCATTCTTGCTCTAACACTCTGAGTCTGTCTGTGCCCTTGTGCAGATTATTGCTGAAGTGTCTGCTTCTTACTCAACCTGCAGAGGTTTCAGAGTTAATGCACTGATTCAATTTTGTACAAATTCAGCCCACCGAGGATTTTTCATTAATCACAGGTTAAGGTGGCCCTGTTCCTCAGCTGGCTGTCTGAGTGTGAAATTACGGTGACCCACAGAAGACATGCTGTACGCTGAGGCTCTGGGAAAACAGAATTCATGGGAGTCAACATGGAGTTATCACTAATTGCTTAAGAGTTTTTGAACATCTGCTGAGGGGGATGCGTGTAGGTTCTAGACGATTGCAAGAGAAAATTATATTATTTAAGGATAATTGCAGGGATACCTAGGAAATCCTAATCAAAATTTCAGAATGCTATGGGTTTGTGAGCAAAATGTATTTAGAAATGGTAAGGAATGCTGTCTTTTGGAAACTATATAATCTCTATGTAAAATCCCTCCAACTGAAGGCTGACCTTGTGGAGGCTTGCATTAAAGCACCATCACCTTTGGGTCTGCAGAGGATATGATGGGTGCAGAATCTCTTTCCTTCTAAGCTTTCATGATTTAGGTTGTTCTCCATTAATGTCACAGTCTAGAGCAGATTCAATAGAAATATAATGCAAGCAAGCCCCATCTGCAATTTAAAATTTTATAGTCTACACACTTAAAAAAAGTAAAAAGAAACAGGTGAAAAATATTTTAATCATCTATGTTATTTAACCCAATATGCCCAAAATATTACTTCAACATGTGTGCAATATAAAAGAAGTTGTTAATGATATTTTTATATATTTTTGATACTAAGTCTTACAGTACATCTCAGTTCAGACTAGTTGTACATCAAGTGCTCAGTAGCTACATGTACTCTGGATTGATCAACAGATCTAGAGAATAGTTGCTTCCTCCTGGGCTTTTGTTTTGCTTTGAGTGGAGTGGGGGAATCTGAAGTGCAAATACTACCAAACACTGTGGTTTAAACCTGAGGGGCCAGCATCTCTCTTCTCACAAGGGAGAGAGATTCATTGTGGCTCAATACTGGGGAAGAGGGAGGGAGTAACAGGGGAGGGGAGTGGAGAAGGCTGAGGCTGTGCCAGCAGGTCTAAACTTGTACCCTGGCTCTGAAGTTTGGATGTGACGCTCGACACAATTAGAAGCCACTGGGAATGTTTCAATGGGAATGACGTGATTCCATTAGTATTTTAGGTCTTACAGCCAGTCTACTTGGCTTCTATGTATTGAATGTGTGGTGAGACAGTATTTCAGATGTTAACCTATTTTTTCCCCCTGTAATTCTTTCCCCCTTTCTCCATTTAAGCTGACAGAAGACTCTCGGCCCATTGCCTTGGGGAAAGAATATGGCCAGGTAAAAAATAGAAACCATTCTCTCTGGCTTTTCTGATCCCAAATTGCCTTAGGACAATTTAGAGAGTGTGTGTGAGAGAGGCCACAGGAAGAGACTGCGGAGGTACAGGGAAAATGGTTTGGATAGGGATGCAAAGCAAAGCAGGGCAGTCCCCTGGGCAAGTAGGAGAGAGGCCTGAGAGAAGAGAAGGTGAAAAGAAAAGAAAAGAAAAGAGAGAAGAGAAAACTAAGTGTGAGAAGAGAGCGTTTTAGCTCAGTCTCATGGAAAACAGGCCCCCTTTGAAAGGCTGCCGGGAGAAGAGGCAATAAATACCCCAGGAAGAAAATGACTGAGTCCTGCAGGGAAATGAATGAGACTAGGCAGTCTGGGAACAATTTCTGCACCCAGTGAACCAAGGGCCGCAGCCCGCAGAGCAATGCACACTAGAGTGGTGGATGCCTCCTGGACACCAGTGTGGGCCAGTGCCCGGATTCTCATTTGTCCCTGCCCTACAGGATGACTAGACACTGTGGACGGCCCTGGCAGGTTACATATGGTTTCAAAATAGTGACTAGACTTGGCCATGGGAAATAGTGTAATCTTTACTGCATATGAGAGTGTGTCATTGAGATTCGTGTCGAAGGGGCTAGGCTGAGGGTGCAGAGCCGGGTGAGAAGACCAGTGCTGCATGCGGGTCAAGTAAGAGCGCAGGCTGAGAGTGGGTGGTGTCGAGTTCTGCTCAGGAGCAAGACTTGGCCGTGCTTGCTGAATGGAGGGGCGGCTGAGGAAAGACAGGAGTCAGGCGTGTACCGGGCTTTTCATCTAGGAAAATAGGGAGTTTTTTGAAAAACAAAACAAAACGAAGCAAAAACTAAACATCTGAGGTATTTATCAAATTCTAGGTACTAGTCTAATAACTTGACAGATAACTTACTTAATCCATATAATACCTCTATGATGTAGGTATTATTATTATCACCCCTTTTCATAGATGAGGACACTGGGGGTCAGAAAAGTTTAGTAAGTTACCCAGACTTGCCCACGGCTCGAAAGCAGCAGAGGCCGGATTGGAAGCCAAGCAGTCTGGGCTCCCAGACCGACTCGTTTGCCTCTGCTCTGGTCAAGTAACAGGCTAAGAAACAAGACTCACAGATTGGTTAGAACAGGAAACTTATAAAAATACCCTGGTTGAAGCAAACTTGTATTTTTGTTACCAAGGTCCTGGACACTCATTAACTTTTGTCCATAGTTCTGCCTATCTATAATTCTTTCATTTGTATATATCTCACATATGAATCATTTTTTAACAAGTTATAGACTTCAAATCCAAATCCAAATGTCCTTGAATCTGTCTTCTATTTAATTTAACAACTGAGCTACTAAATGCTGAGGCTTCCCCCACCTTTCCTTATTTCCTTAATCTCCTTACAAATGAAAGATGCTTTCACTTCCTGTGCCCTCATTTTGAGAGCTGATCTGACCCTGTGGGGAGTGCATGGAGATTCCTCTGCTGTTTCAGATCTTAAAAACTCAGGATTCTCTTCAGGGATCCTACATCCCAACCAGTTCTCATAGAAATTTGACTTTAGATTAAAATTTTTTTTTCATTTAAACTATCAGTGCCACACCACCAGCAGGAGCAAGATCAGCAGCATGGTGATAAATCCTAGCTGGGCAGCCCAATGCTGTTCCACACCTTGGGGACAAAGGAGGTACAAGGGAGGAAAGGGCATCGGGAAGGTGTCTCACCTGTGGCCATACACGTGGGGGGGAGCTGCAGTGTCTTGTCCTCAGGCTTTAGCATTGGGAGCAACTGGAGGTACAGCACCACTCCTCAGTGCTCCCATGCCTGCAGTAATTAAAGTCCTTTTTTCTTCAGTCTTGCCCTGGCTCCAGATCCTTGCTGGCTGGCAGTTTTCTCCCAGTTGAAAAGCTGTTGTCTGCCCTGACCTCTTGATATATTCCTCTCACTGCCTAGAGTCCTTAGCTTTGATCTTCCTTTAGCTCTGATCCATTCTACCCATGTTGATTTGTATTGGACAAGGCTTTATGACTCCAACTGAATTGCTGCTAGGTCCTGGTTATTTGAAATCATTGAGACAATGAAGCTAATAAAGATAGGAGATTGAAAGTGGAGATGATGTGGGAAACAAATATTTATAGTGAGGGTTTGGGCAAAGAACTTTACTCCTTTATGGCTCATATTCTCATCTGGAGAGAGTAAAAGTATTTTCTCACTGTATGACCCATGCATGGGCCACATCGGAGTGCCTGGCCAGCAGTTAGTTAATGTTAGCTGTTAATATTATTGTTGTTATTATTGATTTGAACCTTCAGATTAGCCTTGGTTTTTCCAAATCCTCCTCAATAACCTTCATAGATCAACTATTACATATTATTGACCAATTTGCAATCATTTCTAGGTAACATGGAAATCATTTCTTATAACCAGTAAAAACACAGGCACATAATCATTTTACACAGGATTTTGGGGAAGGAATTTTTGGGTTTACAATGGATAACATTGCTGCCTTTCCATTAGTCTCTCCTCCTGTATACTAAACTTAATTATCATTCATATAATTATTTTAATACTTACGTGACATCATGGTAGTGGATTTCACGAGTATACATCCTGTCTTCCCTTCCGCACCCCCTTCCAGACTGTAACTGCACGAGACGGACTGTTTCTCCCGATGTTGTGTGCCCACAGATCATTCTGGTTTGCACGTGGTGGGAATTCAGTTAAAATCTCCTGTCTGACTTAAGTGAAATGAATCCTCTTTTGAAACTAAGTGGTTCTTCTACAGAAATAACACTTTAGTGGTTAAGTGTTAAACACTTAAGGTAAAAAGTCAATATGATACCTCAATGTGATCATCTTTATTTTTAGAATGTATGTCACTAAGATTCTTAGACTTTTTGCTGGAATCCCTAAATACATTGATATAGATACTAATATAGATAGATATCGATATAGATGATATAGACATAGACATAGATATGGATACGGATATGGACGTACACATATGTCTGAAGAATGATTGAGAGCATCATTCTGCACAGGCTTCTCTAAACATCTCAGAAACAAGCTAAATTAATAATTAACAAAAAGCAATTGATGGCAATAAAAATCTCTCAATAGTTTTTATTTTTTCAAGGTGGAATTTCTTATTTAGTTTTTACTTATGCTAGTGATATGTCATGATAAAAGTATAAAAATAAGTTATCAACAAGTTGAGTTGTTTATTACATATTTAAGAACATAGCCTAATTAATAATCTAAGGTACCACATATAGGTAAATTATGAGAGTTTATGTAACAAAAATAACTAATACTTATTGAATTTTTTTTTTTTTTACTAAAAACACTAATAACATTGCTATCACGTGTTTTTCCCATTACAGAAGTAGAGGGAATTATAAAGTTGAGTATTTTTTGGCCACAAAGCTTGTGTCTCTTATTCTAATGTATCAAACTATACAATTTCAATTAACAGAGCTAAAGTAATAAACACTTTAGGAATGTTTTAGATATTTTTTTGTTTGTTTAAGATTTTATTTATTTTATTTTTAGAGAGACGGGAAGGAGAAAGAGAAGGAGAGAAACAGCAATGTGTGGTTGCCTCTCACATGGCCCTCACTGGAGACCCGGCCCGCAACCCAGGCATGTGCCCTGACTGGGAATTAAACTGGGACTGCTTGGTTTCCAGCCCGCGCTCAATCCACTGAGCTACACCAGCCAGGCTGTTTTAGGTATTTTGAAACTAATGTTTAACAAACATTTTCCCCAGAGATTAGTATTATAAAAACTACTGGGTAAATTATGAAATTACTAAAATTCTTCTGTTTTTATTTATAGGAAATATGCCTAAAATAATTATAATTTTAAGACTTTTTCTTAAAACTCAAGTTCTTTTAACAGTAAGATATTGGCTTACAGGTACTGCATATATAATCAAAATATCAAAATGTACCAACAGTTTTTTAATAGAAAATTCAGGATATTATAACTAGAATTTTGAGGTTTGCTAGGGGCAGGCATGGAGAAAAGATTACAGGATTCCAGCAGTAACAGCCATCACTGTTGTTTCCACGGTTTGGGGTAATCTAAGCAAGAATACTCTAGATTAATTTAAGAGGTAAAAAAGAAAACTCTGAGTCATGCTCTGTGCTCTAGAGGTGGGTTGGCCTGGGAAGGCAGCTGTTCTAGGCAATAGGACCAGCACCTGTAACGGGATACAGGTGAGGGGACATGATTTGTTCAATAAACCAAAAGTGGTTGGTTCCTTGTGGCTGGAGTGGGAATGGCAAAGGATGAACATGAAGAAGAAGAATGGGTCAGATCCTGTACCGATTTAGGGAATCTGGAGTTTGTTCTGCAGGCATGGGACATGATCTTATCAATATTTTAGAATGCTCACTCTGTGTGAGATGGATTTGAGGCACATAACAGAGGCTGCACAGCCATTGTTATAATCGTCATAACAACCTGAGCAGGTCAGCGACTGGGGGGACAGAAGCTAGAGTTCATTGGCATGAATATGCCTGGGAGGAGAAGTGTGCAACAATGTAGACACTTATGCAAGAATTTGGGCAGTAAATGGAATGAGGGAGATGGGGTAATTAGTTGAAAATAGGATTGAGGGAAGATTATTTTTTAGGATGTGTAAAACTCAGCTATTGGGTGGGAGAAAGGAGATTGCTGAAAAAGAACAACTATTGTTGAGAAGAAACACTAAGGACAAAGAAGAGGATTAACTAACGGGATGCTGTCGGAGGGAGTTGAGGGACTAGGGTGGTCACACAAGCAGAGGGACTAACTGTGGGCAGGAGTGAGTGTCTCTTTCTTAAGGGGCAGGCAGAAAGGTAAGTTTAGATGGTTGAGAGGGAAGCTGGTTGAGTATAGACTTGACAGTTTCCATTTTCTCTGAGTATTAAAGGGAGTGGCAAAAATCTATATCAACAGGACTGAAGTTGACCTTTGTACTAATCTGTAGAGAAAGAGAGAAGAATTTAGAAATTTTTATACTATAAACACAGCATGGAGGAAATATACAGTTGGGGCAAAAGCAGGTTTACGGTTCTGAGTATAGAAACACAGGGTTTATTCTTGTATTATTATTTATTAAATTATTATATTATTTTCCATACAAACAACTGTAAACCTACTTTTGCCCTACCCTCTATTTTCAGTTTAATTGACTGTGACTTAGGAATCTCTTTTTGTTGAATAAATTTTTGTTGGAGAAATACTATCAAGAACACCTTTCTCCCTTGGAACTATACTAACTATAAATGAATTTTTCTTTGATAATTGAAGATTTTACTAAGCCTATAAATATAACCAGAGTATTTTTAGTGGTATTCTTGAAAATGTTGATAGTGTGAGAGATCAAAATGAACACATAATGGTATCAGGTTGCTACTGTTTCCAGTAAATTCCCTACGTAAGTTTACTTTCTTTTAGTTATCATCAGTGTAAGTCTGGAAATAAGGGCTGGAGGAATGGACATTTCTGTTGGACTCTAGGTGACTGATACTTTTACAAAATATTCAAACAATGAATTTCTATCTAGTAGGTAAGCATTTAATAATTATTTGAATTATATTTTCTTTTAGGACTGTAGGCCTATCAGACAAAAACACTTCCAGATCTTTATTAAGCTATTTTCATTCAGACAAATATAACCTACATGTTAATGTTCAAAAACAGATAAAAATCCATAGGAAAAAGATTTTTACTATGCTTTGAATGCTTATTTTATATACTATCTTTCCTCATTAAATGAAGTAAATAAAAAAATTCTTCTTAGCTGGCTAAACAGTGAATTATTCCATTCTTCTGATAAGAAAAAAAGCTATTTGAACTTCTAACATATCTCCTAATCTTCAAAGCTTTGAAATTTGTTATTTTCAGGTAGCTTTCCATCAACCTTGTGTTAGATGGAATGTCATTTCCTTTAATGTTTCTATCACTGGTTTCTAACAGAAAATGAAAAGAAAAAGCTTGCTGATAATCATTCTCAAATGAAGTAGTGTTTAGGTGTTCCATATGAGTGTTCATGGGCCACAACGTCACAGCACCTGAGCACCCTCGGGAAAACTAAAGGAGGGCGGGGCATGGCATCACGAGGCTCCTTTCAAAAGTGGTCATAAGGGAAAATGGAGTATGGAGAGAGATTCTTTGCCCCTCCTATAGTCCCATAGTCATCAAGTGCCAACAATAATTAACTAAGTGAAATAAGCCAGGCAGAGGAAGACAAAAAATGCATGGTATCACTTATAGGTGGGATCTAAAAACTAAAAATAAGAAGTCAAATTTATAGAAACAAAGAATGCCTGCAAGGTCTGGGGAGTGCAAGACATAGGCAGAGGTCGATGAAAGGGTACACACTTTCCTCTGTAAAATAATAAGGCCTGAGGATCTAATGTGAAACATGGTGCAAATAGTTGATAGCACTGTATTGTATAATTAAGTTTGTAAGAGAGTAGAATGTAAATGTTCCTACCAAGAAGAAAAATAGAGGGATAAATATGTGAGGTGATGGACATATTAATTAAATAGATGAGGGGAATCGTTTCACAATATATATATGTATATCAAATCACCACAATATACACTTTCAGTACTTTATAATTTTATATGTTAATTATGCCTCTTAAAACTGAAATTTAAAGAAAGTAATTAAAAACTGAATGGTAACACCTATATTAATTTTCAGGGAGATAGATATTTATAATTAAGAAGATAAAGGCTAATAACATGGTTATAATGAAAGAATATAAAATACATAAAGTTAAAAAAGAATAAAAAGTTCTCATAATAACGTAATTCAAGAGACTCACTATCAACCTTGTACTGGGTCTCCTCCAGACTCTTTCCTAGGCAGGTGTCAAGAAATACTTTTTTAAAGGATAATAATATAAATATTATTTTAGAAACTTCTTTTTTTGGCATAACATATTATTTCTCATTCCAAATATAAAAATAGAGCACATTATTATATGCATGATAGCCTCATACATAGATGATACATGATTTATTTAACTCATTCTTCATTGATTGACATTTAGGTCACTTCGAGACCTTTGCTCTTATAAACTCTACGGTGAAAATCACTGTCAGCATATCATGCATTTATGGACTTGGCTCAGTGTGCATTTCTGGAAGAGGTAATGTGTATTGAAGGGCGTGTGCAATCTGGCTTTGGATACATATTTGAAAAGTGCACTTCTGGATGTACCATGTTATTTCCCTGCCGATGTTAATACGAAAATGCCCATTTCTTCAATATTGCTAAATATAATACGTATTATAATTCTTTCTCATCTTGCCCTGTGGAATTTGGTTTTAACTTAATTTAGTTGAGTTTTAATTTGATTTTTATTACTAGTGGCATGGAGCATAGTTTCATGTGCTTACTGGCCATTTTCATCTTCTCCTGTCCTCTCAGTTTCCTAATGCATTTCTTTCTCCTTCGTTTTACTACAGATCTATGAGCTTTTCATGTTCACTCCATTCAGTGGGTGCCTGTATATCAGATGAATGAAAACCTTGGACTGGTAATATACAGGGTGCGGCAGAAGTAAGGCCTGCTTGAGTGTGGTTGGTAGGGTAATTATACGGCTGTGATAATTTACAGTTTTAATTTGAACATTTCAGTGAAAATGTCTTATGGTGTGCTTCAGTGTGGTGCGATATTGTTATGTTACAGAATTATGGGCTTATGATTTTATAACAAATATTTTCTCATAAAAAGAGGTGTTATTTGTGCCAGACTCTGTCTCTCTCTCACAGTTGCACCCCATAGGTGGCATGCAAAGTCCAGTAACGGATGCGATCACCTAAGAGGACAGTTTAGGAAACCAGGAGAAATGGGTCCAGGACAAAATCCGGGAAAATCTGACTTTGAAAAGTTGAGCAGAGGAAGAGAAACCAGCAAAAGAAAGAAGGCAAGAATGGTTGATAGGGTAGGAAGAATGCCAAAAGAATGGTGTCATAACAGCAGAAAAGTATCAACATGGAGAAAGTGGTTGATGGTACGCTAGTCTACTGAGAAGCCTCAAATAATGTCAGCGATGTTGGCTTCCTGGAGGTCCCTGGCAACCTTTATATCAAAGTAGTTCAATAAAAAGCTGGGCTAGGATGGAAATGGTGCAGAAGCCAACCTGGAGGGCGATAAGGAGTGAACTGGCTTCCAGATGGCAGATGCAGAAGCATAAACCCTTTGTTAGAGGGTGGCTGTGAGAATGGAGCGGAGAGATTGGGTAGTTGCAGAGGATAGAGTCTGGGTCAAGTTCAGAGATACCAGTTCAATTTGATGGATATGATCAGAAGCTGAATTGCAGGGGGATGATGGGAAAACCTGAAGGAGATAATTTTTTAAAAAAAGCAAGACAGAGCGGGTTCTAGCAAAGGATCAACTCTTCTTGACTTTGTTGGCCTAGGTAACCAATACACTACAGACCAAATCTAATGATCAGTTTTCAATTCTCGTCAGAACAGACAAAGTTAACACATTTGATCACTTATTCCCTCTACTCCTTGACTTTCACGACACTTTTCTCTCCTGTTCTCTTCTGTCCTTTCTGAGGGTGTCTCCTAACCTCCTGTAGGAGCATCTCTTCTCGATATGCCCATGCTTGGTATGTTTAAGGATTCCAACTCGGGTTCATTTTTTCTCATTGTATGTGCATCCCCTAGGTTTTCTCTTTCAGTCTTAAGGATGAACTATCATCTACATGTCAATGGCACCTACATTGCAAACTGGTTCCAAACTCAACAAATAGGTTGAACAGATACCTTCACTAAACTCAGGATCCCAGTCTGAACTTGTCACTCTCATTTCACTTTAAGATTTGCTTTCTATCTTCTGTTCTCTCAGTTAATGACACTTACAACTACTAGTTGCCATATCTAGAAATCTTGGTCATACCCTACTTCTTTCACTCCCTCCCCACTCATATGCAAGGCTTAACCATATTTAATTACTGATTTGAAGGAATCATTATACAGGAAAGTGTTGAAGACAAAGAAAATTTTATTTTAGTTTTTTGAAGAAAGAAGCAATGTTGTTCATTTAGATAGAGTTTGGGTTGTGATGACTGGAAGGGAATGAAGGTTTAATATCATCGTGGATAACTGACAAGATAGCTGTGTAGGAAGACATTATAGGACTGGCAGCGTTGATGTGTTGAGACCAATGAGCAGAAAGACTATTTACAATGTTATCCTGGCATTAATAAAAAATTAGAAATAAATATTCTCATCTTGTGGTTTCTAAAGTTCACTAGAAACGTTCTGATTTTTACCCTGAGGATGGATTACAGGTGAGAACGTATTTTACTTCATCTTTGGGCTCTGCCTTAGTGCTGAGAATGCCATTCTCAAAGGCAGAAAGCCAGATGAGACATGGCATCAGCACTGTGTTGGAAAAGCAAATAGTTTAATTTCTCAGGTATCAGTGAGTTTACTTGCCCCAAATATTCCTTCTGTCATGATCGTCGATGCCCTAAATTTGCTTAAAGGAAAAATGCTTAAATTCAGAGATAAGGCTTAAAAATTATGGAGCAATTAGTTTAAATTTGAACTTATACACGTTTAAAAGTTAGTTTGGAAAATAAATAATTTCCTATTTTTCTCTTCTCATTTATGACTTTTTAAATCAAGTTAAATGAAAAAGCACTAGTTAACTGTATACGTCAAATCTGTTCATGAGAGAAGCAAGAAAAACAATTACTGACTGTCATTTTTTAATTTTAAAATACAACATGTGGGTTTCTTTTTCCAAAAATTCTCAGAAGTGCATTAAGTTATGAGGAATAGAAAACAATGTTAATACTGATGCAGGTTTGAGAACAATAATTTGCCAGTGTTCACATCAGTATTCTTCTGCATCGTTGACATATCACCAGGATCTTTCTGATAGGTGACAAGCATGAGCATATTTCAAAGAAAACGTTTGCTCCATTTTTTTTGTTGATCAAAATGTATCATAAGGATATCAGAAAACAACTTTATTTGAAGTTATTGAAGTAATTGGCCAAGTTAGCAACCTGTCCGTATTCAGTACTAGATATTAAAGTCAAATAGAGGTGGGAGATGATTCTGTTTCATTTCCAAAGAAAAAGCATATCTAGTTGCCTAATAGACACACTTTCTGGTACCTGTTTTCTCACGTCTGTAAAGAACAGTGGCTCCTACTCTTTACTGCATCTTCATTGTCTTGCCCCCGGGGCCCAGAGTGTGGTCATGTGTGCCTTAACACAACATCTCCGAAATGCAAAATGTGACACAGAATAAGCTGGTCTAACAAGAAGCATGTAAAAATAATCAAATAGTTAAAGATTTATTGATGGGTCATTTAATAACTATAAGAATGAAAGTGAAAAATGAGGATGAAGTTATTTCTTGCAATAATAATTCAGCTATCTTAGTAAGAAAGGGCATCAGCACTATTTTAAAATGGATCAATTTACACTTAAGCTGAAAGCTGTGTTAGGAAGGTTAACACTTTAGGTGTGGTTGTTAATATCTTTCCATGACAAAAAAAAAAAAAAAAAAAAAAAAAAAACCCTGCAGAGAACCAAGGATAATGTACAGCTAGAAATAAGATGTTTTAGATGTAGCTAGAAATAAGTGTATCTACCACTTGTCCTTTTCCATCATATGCAGGTGTTGACTTTTAACAAATAGACAGTCAGATATTTGTCCAGAAAAAATGGTTTTATTTGGGAACAACAAGGAGTTGCAACTCAGGACATGTGGTCTACTGGTGAACCACATGTAAGTCCAGAGAAACAAAGGGGCGGCACAAACTTTTATGGACCAGGGAGCGGCTGTTGTAAATGAAGAGTCCACTGAAGGAAACAAAGTTTGAAGTATAGGGACCTTTCATTGGCTGAGTTTGGCAGTTTTCCATTGGCTGAGGTGCTATTGGACAAGGGGGAATCTTTTCTTCCTCTCGCTGAGGTAGTAATGCAGTATCATTTCCCATTGGAGATGTACAGCCCTTCTCTTCCTATTGTGGACAGAAGTGTGCATTGAGCGACATGCGTGTGAAGTTCTCTCTTCTACCTTCCTGACTCCATTTAAAATGAGGTTTCTGTTTATTAATTTTCGTGTGGGATATTGAGAACAGAGTCTTTTAAATGCCCTGGGTTTGGATGGAGATCTGGGCATTGAGATGAGGGAGGATGCAGCAGCTACCACGTCCCAGAGGACAGAGCAGAACTTAATATGCAGAAACGAGAAGGGAGAGGCCTTCTTCCTAGACTCAGGGTAGCAGGCATTATTCTAGATTCTGAATCTGAGAAGCCAGAATTGGATCTGGGTCTATTTATTTATTTTTCTAAGGCAGGAATTTGATCAAAGAAATGAATTGCTGGATCCAAGGAACAAAGGGAGCCAACCAAAGAGCCAATCATGCTGAGCCACCATTGGACCTTAGATTTCCTGAGAGTCCAGAAGACAGGGCCAGGGAAACCAGAAGCCAGTCAGAAAAAAACAATTACTGGTATTTGGCTGTGAATAATGTGCTGTCATGTAAAATATGCACCCATGTTTTTGGCCTAAATTTTCAGGAAAAAACTCTTCAGTTTTAATTTTTTAATTCAATTTTTATATATTTATATTTAGAAACAAAACTGATTATTGTATTCCAGGATATTATTTTGCATACAGATATCATTATTGCTTTTGAGAGTTATACTTTTAAGGCATAAGCATAAATAAAAGAATTAAAAACATTTATATAGATACGGAATTAGCACTACCCATGTATAATGCACATGCTTATTTTCCCCTCAAAAGTTTTGGCACAAAAGTGCCCATTATACATGGAAAAATATGATATTTTTTGTATAATACCCATATCAGCGTATTTTTGCATGAGTTCCAGGTCACTACTTTCTTGGACATCTTTCTGAGAAAAACTTGTATTACTACTTCCATCTCTAGTTCTTATGATACATGTCTCTATGGCCTCCTTTTATAAATAGGAAAAAAATATCTATTTATAAAAGTTTATCCTCTCTCCCTGTGTACAGATATATAACATTATGTTTTTATACCACATATAGGTCCTGAGCTTTTTAACACATAATCAATCATGGATGTCCACTTTCCTCAATCATAGCCATTATGATTAGGGTAGGGAACTTCCCTCTCCTGGTTCTTTGACCTTGTGTGCTGTCTGTGGCTCAGGCATTCGTACTCTATCCAAGTTCTTGGTTAGCCTTCAATGCCACTGTGCGTGCAGTTTTCCATTTCTCCATAATCCAGGGTGAATGCATCAGGTGTGCAGACTTGCTCAACTCTCTAGGGGGGCCTGACATAGAATTACTCTTATTAATAAGGAAAAGAATAAGAGGAAAGCCTGCTCAGATCTGCCCTCAGTTGGTCATTGCTGCTCTTACTCATGATTTAGAGGGATAGAAAGTAAATAAGAAGGATGAAAACAACTTACATTTTTGAGCACTTAATATTTGTATAAACAGCGCTTTAAAACTGTTGACATGTTTGAGAAAATATGAGCCCAGCTCTGACCAATCCTCATGTTCTTTTTCCAAAGTATAAACTAAGAATTTTCACAGATACTTGCTTGTCAAACAGCCATTCAAAAATGAGGCATTAAGCCATTTCATGCAGTTAGTCATTTATTTGGGTAATAAGTACTGAGGGCAACAGTTAAAAAGTTGGAGGTGTAATAAGGAGCATTTCATTATCCACTGCTAGCACTCTTACTCAAATTAGTTGAGGATGGAGTAAGACAACAAGGGTGGAAAGTGCATGATAGATGGGTTTTGATGAGTAAGACACAGGATACTGAAGGCAGTTCCTGGTCTGGATGAAGCCTCACATTGGAGACAGACCAGACCATTGAAGGTCACTGAATACACCAAAGAGAGATGTTTCTGGGACACTGAAGATATCCCACAGGCCTCATTCCAGTTCTCCAGGATTTCAAGTTGCAGACCTATGTGGTCTAAGGATTAAGGATTTTATGGGCTATTAAGTCTCTGCCTTCCAACACTTAACACTTTATAACTTTAAAATTTCTTAAGTTGCTATCCAAAACTTTCACCTAAACTTTAAACAGGCCACATTTTTTAAAGGAACTAGAAAATAGATTTGATGAATGACTATGTATATCAAGCATGGTGTTATGCATTTTTATTATTCAATATTATATCATATCTAAATCCTGTGAAGAAGGCAAAATCTTCATATTTTATAGGTGAAAAGAGACTCACAGTGATTAACCACCTTACCCAGTATCTGACAGATCTATGAAAGAAAGCTTGGAGGTCTAATTCCAAAGCTCATGCTCTTTCTATCACATAATGATAATGCTATGAAAAGCCCGCCGCTCATCAAAACAGGGATATTTCATAGGTAATAAAGATGGCTCCAGAGAGGTCCATGAGCTCTCTGAATTAACGCAAAATTTGGGCAGCTGTATAATTTCTTGGAAGGGCTAGTTTACAATTTTTATCAAATTCTCAAAGGATTAAGCCATAAAATTTGAAGAACCACTGCACCCAGTGTATTTAGAAAGTAACAGCCATATTCCTCTTCAGTTCCACCATATGGCATCCTGAGCTTATTCCCAACATACTGCATTTTCTCCAGTGATTGGGAGCAAGGCTGGAAACCTTAGAAAGAAGGGGAATATTAAATAATAATGATATATACAAGAGCCCATTTGGCTGTGTGTGCTATTTGGCAGCTGCCCATATAATTTCTTTTTTATCAGTACACCCCAGGGGCTATTATAGATTCATTAATATAATTTTAGATTGGATGATCTTTGACGATCATAGAGTCCAAACCCTTCAGTTCATGGATGAAATAAACAAGGCCCACAAGGCTGGAGTGACTCACGCATTGCCACACAACCTCTCATGGGCTTGATAACAGACTTAATATTTACCCTGCCATCAGTCACTTTTGGCCATCATCTGTGCCTCCATGGTCAGCCAAGGGAGATTTGTACACTGGGCTCATGCTCAAATCGCCCCTTATAGTTCTAATATTGATCTAGCATCACCGGATCCTATTTAGCTTTTGAGTTCTAATCCGATTCTCTGTGGTGGCACTATAGCTGTCTGGCACCAGTGTGGTCTGCGAACAAGGTCAGAAGTTGACATGCGGCTAAGAATTACTGTATTCTGAATTAGTAAACCAGAAAAAGAAAGAACACACTTGCAAATGCAACTTAATGAGGCAGACTTGGCCAATTTTGCTAATATAAGCCAAGTTATAATGATAAAACTAGTAATTTAATTAGTCTATTACAAATGAAAACATTTTATCTATACATTTTATGAAAGCATTATGATTTTATTGATTTCCAGCTCAGTGAAAATATAAGAAGAAACTTAAAAAAATCCATTTTAGAATCTTTAGACATTGTGTTAAGAAAAATTGCTAAAATAAATTGCCTTTTTAGACTGCATTATAAAAATTCATTTTGGCTCAATTTGGTGTATGCTCTGGTCATCCAATATGATCCTACAGTACTGAAATAAATTAAATATTTCAAATGAAAATATTGCAGAAAGATTTATTCAAATTAACTTTGATAGGTGGGAGGAGATTGCATGTATAGTAGAAACAGCTCTGGAATGGGGTCCAAGGGGGTTTTATGCAGTATGGGTTTGGGAAACTCACATGGCCTCTCTAAACCTTATTTTTTTTTTTTATTCTCGCAAAATGTTGAAGTCTGTGTGATTTGTAAGGCTTTCTCCAGCTCTAAAATTTTAAGTCTATCTACCTATCATAACATTCTTATGCCAAGATATGAAGTCAAGAAGCTTATGCTCATTATAGGAAAAAAAATTGAGCTATAATAATGACATTGAAGCTAGCGTAGCAAGAATAGGTTGTTAAGAATTAACAATGATCGCAATAAAGTGGGGATTAAAAACTTAAATCAATATATTTTGGTTGAGATTCTGTATTTAAAGCTTCAAGTAGCCTTATTATAACAGTTTATTACAGAATCTTAAAGTATGAAGGGAACCTTAGACACTATTACTCAACATAATTCATGATAGGAATTTGCTCTAAGCTATCACAAAGACATGATGTTTATCCTTTGCTTAAATATTTCTATTAACTAATAATATGAACAAATCCACTTGGACAGCTCTAATTGTTTCAAAGTCCTTCTTTATGGTAACTAAAACTGGCTCCCAGTTGTATTTACTTATTTACCCTATGCAGTTCTGGCATGTAGCTTATTGATTCTCAACTGGCCATGGTGGCCATCGCTCCCTGCCTGCTCCCTGAACTCTTCCTTTTTCTCATAGTGCTTACCATTTCGTGATTGCTATCACCTCTCATGTTTTGAGCTCTCAGAACAAAGCGAGTGACATTATGTATATAGAGAAGAAATTAGTAGATAAACTGGTAAAAAGCTATATGGTAGAAATCAAATAACTCTTAATATAATCTGCCTGCTCTGTATGAACAGATAATCAAAATTATAAATATAATTAACCCAGGTCTGGGGGAGGCTCAATTTAAAATACGGTCTTTGTAACAACTAGTCAATTTTGCCTTTATAAGCATGAAAGCATAGCCACAGATAATGTACAAACAAACAAGTGTGGCTATTTTCTAATAAAAATTCATTTACAGACACTGAAATTTGAACTTTATACAGTTTTCACATGTAATAATATACAAAGGTGGGCAAACCCTGGCTGGTGTAGCTCAGTGGATTGAGCGCGGGCTGGGAACCAGAGGGTCCCGGTTCAATTCCCAGTCAGGGCACATGCCTGGGTTGCAGGCCAGATCCCCAGTGAGGGCCATGTGAGAGGCAACCATACATTGCTGTTTCTCTCCCTCTCTGTCTCCCTCCCTTCCTTTCTCTCTAAAAATAAATGAAATCTTAAAAAACAAAACAAAACAAAGGTGGGCAAAAGTATGTTTACAGTTGAAATACAAAGAAATACTACAGTGATTAATAAACAATCATACAAGAGTAAAAACCCTGTGTTTTGCATAATCACAACTATAAACATAATTTTGCTAATTGCTGTATTATTCTTCTTTTGATTTTTTTTCAACTATGTAAAAGAGTAAATTGTTCTGGTTTGTCCAAAAACGTGTGGCGGGTCTTTGGCCAAAGGCTGTTGTTTGCTGACCTCTGGGAGAGCACACAGTCCTATGGTTTTGGGTTAGGTATCGGTTTTCACTTTCAGTAAAACCGAGTCGGGCCATTGCTCCTGCTTTCATGCCCCTTGCTCTGGAGTCATGGCTTTGATCACATATAATCTGAAAAGCATTTTCTGTTCATTGGCTAGTCAAAATTCACAAGTTTGGGCAGGTAGATCACCAAAAAACAAAGTGGCAAATAGAAATGGCAAGGGTGGGAACCTGGAAACCCTCTCTCATGTTTATTTTAGTTCTACAAAACCAAAGATTAGAGAAATCAGGTGATTTTTTCAAGACTGCACATCTCAAAACTGACAGAGCTTGGGGACCTAGAACTGTGGACCTAAGGGGTTCTTACTCCCTTGGCCTTCCTACATTAGGTATACTATTATGCAAGTCATGCTTATAATTAATGCCTTGCTCTGAATGTGCTTATAATACTTCATAAGCCATGCACACAGAATGTTCTGTATGTACTTATTAGTTAAATGAATTAACTAACCTTTAAATATTGGCATGATGAGAGAATAAGTATTTAGTCCAATCTTAATTAATGGGTAACTCATGCTTTTATGCAAGACAAGGTACTCTACCGACCAGCTATTAAAAAGCAAAAAGCACTTTTTTTGTATTAGTACAAATTCCATTTATGTAAATTGCCCCATGATGTGCCACAGCTAAATCTTCAAAAGCTGTGAGAGAGGGAAAAAAAACCTCTCAGAGACCAGTAAGAATTTCTGAGTGAAATGCATTAAGTTATCTCAGCACTGCATTTTCAAGTTTCCTCTTTATAGCCTTAATTTCATAAACTACAGAACAATTCCTGCAGCTAAGAGTGAGGTCTAATGGGCACAAAAGCGCCTATTTTCCAAGCCCCTGTGTTCGTTCCCTCTTTCCTACTTGATCTACTTGGCTTACCTGTGATGAAATACTTGTTCTTTCTATCTCTCTCTCTATTTAGGTAAGAAAACAATGAAATGGAATGAGGTGGAGTATAGGGTCTATGTAGGTATATTGAAAGGCATTATGAACTCTGACTGCATTGAAATAAATCTCCAGTTAAAGCTGCTACCATATGAATAGAAGGGCCCATGTGGCAAAGAACGAACATCAGTGCAACCTATTTTAGTTTGTCCTTTTCCCAGTTTGACTTCCCTTTACACTGAGGGGAAGCCTGCATTTAGAATGTTTTTGGTGTTTTGTTTGTTTTCGGTTTCTTTTAAGACCAAGCCACAATTCACATTGGATCAAAGCCAAGATTCACAATTTGTCAAGTTTGTTTCAAATATTTGCAGAATCATTTCCATCCCTAATAAGGATGGCACATTATTAAAGTTTTCATTTTTATGTCTTGATTTAATTCTTTAAAAATTTTGTAACCCAGAGTTGGCTCTCCTTGGTTTTAGTATCAAAAGGGCATTGACTGCCAATAAGTAGTAAGCAAGACTAGGAAAAAGAAAAACAATGGACTATGTTACTTTTGCTTTTTTACATGGCTGCTTAGGACAGCAGTTCTATTAACGGGAATAGTGGTTATAACAATAACAAAGCCCTGTTTGTATAAATGCGAATCCTATTTGGTGTTACAATTTCCTCTCTCCTATTTAGTGTTACAATTTTATCATTTCTATCTAATGAAATAAACTGGGTTATGGTGTGCGGCACAAAATGTTTCACAGGCGAAGGAAAATGGGGAACAGTTCCTGATAAGGGAATTCATCCTCACCGCTCCATGCTTGAGTACACACACATGGAAATTTCAATGACTTAAGGAAAAGCCACATGCAGATATTATTCAAGGATATTCTGAAGGGGTTAGTTCCAGAGGTTTATTCTTACATCCCTTCTTGGGCAAAAATGCTCTCATTAAAGGTTGCCTTGTCTAGGTAACAGTTTTAATTAGAAAAAAAAAAAGATGAATTTTTCTTACTCTGTTTTAAAATATATTTTAAAATTCCCCAAACATTAAAATGGTCATCCTAATGATCACTGATGAGAGCACCGTGGCTCTGATTTTCTTACTGCTGGTAAAGGCCACCTGGGATAGGCTTCCAGAGCGGCAGGTTAGTGTGAGAAACAATAGATGATTAAACACAGCCACCCATGACTGACAGCTGCTTCCTGACATCCGGGTTAAGTCCCTGAGGGAGGAGATCCAAAAGGGGCAAGGGAGCAGGTTTACATGTGCTCCTCAATTATTCTTATGAGATTTATATAGCTCCATAAATGAACGCTGTGCTGTAATAAAAAATATGTCAAAATCAATAGAAATCCTTGCTGTTCAATTCCACATCTTGAATTTGAATGTAGACAATTTAAAGCATTATTCTTTTCCTTGTCACTATTACTACTTTATCTGCCTTCAGGGTTGCATTTTCTGTGTTATTTTGCTTGCAAATTCCACAGCTTTACAAGGTTTGAGTCAAAATGAAGAGAAAATTTTCTCCCTAATATATATCATAAAATAAAACAAAGTAAAACAAACATTGAGGTAAGTTTAGCAATTTGGGAAGGATGTAAGGCCTATTTATATTCATTTTAAAAATACTGATACTTCAGTATTTTTTAAAAATCCCAATACTTCAGTATTCTTTAAAAATCCCATAAAGTGGGAGACCATAAACTCTTATAACAAATCTCCAAGATTTTAATTGTTCATCAGCTGTATCCAGATTCTCGAGTACCTACTTCCACTAGAAAGTTGAAGGCTGTTGCGGAGGGCAGAGAAAAGCACATGGTTAAGGAAGAGGTGACATAGACGGAGTGATAAGAACCTCTGAGTGAATTTACAACAAAAAAGACAAAGGCTAGGTTTTTTCTTTGCAAAAAAGTCCATGGTCATGTACACGAAAACCAGGTGGAATGTGTTCTCCACATTCAATGACAGGAGATCCCTCACAAAATCAGTTTATCCATAACTGACCACTCAGGAAAAACCTCAGCCCTTAGTAAAGAATTAAGTATTACAAGAATAACCTCTTTTCATTCTGTTTCTACTTTACTATATCAATTCCACTTAGAGTGCACTATAGGATTGCTAATCAATACCAAATTTTAATGGCAAGAAGTAATCTATCTCTTTAGTTAATATCTGATAATTAGACAAAGACATCTACAGCTAATTAGGTATGTTAAAACTTCAGGATTATTCCAAGTTCGTATTTCTCTAGAAGAGAAATCAACATCTGTATCAATATTTAGATGGGTGTACTTGCCTGTTTCTCAGCTTCGAATTGGAATCAGGATGGAATAGGTAATGATACTAAAAGGTGAAATGGCTGCTTCAGGAAATGCCCCATAGTCATGCTTGTGCTTCGCACGGTATGAGAGGAATAAGGAGCAGCAAATTGTGCTGTGGCATTCTGCAGTGGAAGCACAATTTCAACTTTAACTATAACCCGTTCTTTCTATTTAGGGAAAAAATAGTTGGAATATGTACTTTGTGTGTTATACAAGGTTCTAAATGTAGACTATGTGGTGACTGGAGTATAACAAAGCTGTCCCAGATTTTTGTTTAATTGAAGTGAGATTTAAATGATGAAAACACCAAAAAGGGGTGTTCTCCATTCTGCACAGCCTCCACACTTCTGTTAGCTCCTGAAGACAGTCCTCCCTTTATTGCTTTATGAGAACCTCCTTATTGTGGTCAGAACATGGCCCAGTATGGCATGACTTACCTTGAAAGGAGGGGGTAGGGTAGGTGAACCAGAAATAAGGCGTGTCTCTGGCACTGGGGCCATGGCCTGGTGGGAGCGGGATGGCTACCTTTTAGAAGTTGAGAGAGAGTTTGCACAAGCTGGCTTCAGTCTGCTCATTCATTCAACAAATATTTACTGAGAAGTAGCTACATAGCAGACACTAGGGCAGGTGGTCGGAACACCTGAGTGAACAAGTCCTCATCTCTAGCTTCAGACAGATTAGGGAGTGATGAGGGAAGAGTTCTCCCAAAGAACAGGAAAGGACAGGCTTATAATTCACAATGATAAACAGGACCAAAGCAGAAGTACATGGTTCTGGTACTCGGAAAGCATATAGAAGAGCAGCCAAACTAGCCTAGGAGGGCTTCTTAGAGAAATGATATCTGTGTGAGCTCTGAAGAGAGTGGGAGTTTTCCAGGCTAACGAGGTGCGTGCATGTGTGTGTATGTAAGAGAGAGGAAGAAGAGAATGTAGGAATGAAGGAAAAAGGAATTCCCTACAGAGTGAAAGCAAACATGAAGAATACAGCAAGGGGAAAGCCATTCAGAGTGAGGAGCATGGAGGGAGCGCGGAAAGGTGAGGGAACCCAAGCAGGAGCCAGCTTAGGAAGGGCCTTTTTAGCTAGGTTAAAGATGCAGGTAATGATCTAGGTTCAGGGGTGTCCAACCTGAGGCCTGCGGGCTGCATGCAGCCCAGAATGGCTGTGAATGCGGCCCAACACAAAATCGTAAATTTACTCAAACCGTGAGATTTTTATTGTGCCATTATATGTCACAATACATTAAATACATTATGTCATAATGTATTTAATGTGTGGCCCACGGCAACCTTTCCTCTTCCATGTGGCCCAGGGACGCCAAAAGCTTGGACACCCCTGATAGGTCAACATTTGGCAGCAAAGGGAGTTCAGAAAAGGTTTAACATGGTGAGCTGAGTCTGTGAGGAATCTTTAGATCGGCATTACAGAGCCTTTCAGCACTTAAGATGAGAGATCTGGCTACAGCTAAGATTTGGGAGGTAGACTCCCTTCCACGGTGTAGAGGAAAGAGGAACCAGAACATATTCTGGGGAAGAAAATCATGGCCAGGGGATGTTATTCAAAACCAGTAAAACTGGACTCAAAATCAGACTCCTTCCAGTCCCAGGGTTGATTGTTACCAAGTCTTCCGATGTTGAATTATTCAACTATTTCCAACTACATTTCTGTATTCCACATGGTGAATGATGTACTTAAAGTTTATTTCATTATAATTATTTTCAAAAAGTTCAAGAATATGATTTTTTTAAATATTTATTTTATTTTATTTTTTTCAAGATTTCATCTATCTACTTTCAGAGAGAGGGGAAGGAGGGAGACAGAGAGGGAGAGAAACAGCAATGTATGATTGCTCCTCACATGGCCCTCACCGGGGACCCGGCCTGCAACCCAGGCATGTGCCCTGACTGGGAATCGAATCCCTCTGGTTCCCAGCCTGCGCTCAATCCACTGAGCTACACCAGCCAGGGCAAGAATATGATATTTTTGAAGGCAGTAAATATCATACATCATCTTCCCCTTTTGGGATGAGCCTTCAGAGACCCGATTTCAATTTATGCCTTTGAAGATAATTTGACCTGCTTACTCACAATTTAGCATTAAAACGAAAATAGGGCACCTTGGGCTGTAGACGGTGTCTTTAGGAATCATAAAAACCATTAAGTAATAAGATCATAAAATGTCTATCACCAGACTAACAATGCAATCTATAAATGAGAGAGTTTCAGGTCAATGGGTTTGGGGGTTACGCATTGAGCCCTCTCATTTCTGCTTCTTAGAGGAAGACAATGGCCTTGTAAGTTTGTTCAAGTTCTTATTAGGAGCAGATTTTCTGCATGGAAATGAGAGCTCAGATATCGTTCAATTTGGGAATTCAGAATAAGAAATGTATTCTAAGATACGTTTCACTTGTTTTATTTTACTGCATGTTTTAGTCAATAGTGAATGTTATGGTACTAAGGGGGGTAACATGTCCCTTCATTAAAATATCTGATTCAAAATGAGTTCCATTTTACAAAGTATGCTAGTGTAGTCCTACAATGTTGGATATAATTCTTGGAATGATAGTCTTGTATCATTCAGTTTTATCGTGAAAGTTTTAAAAGTTGTCGTGAAAGTAATGAAGAGTTCCTTTGAAAGGCCACAGAAGCTTTCTGGCCAACTTTCAAATAGCTTGATAAAAATAAACTTCTTTTCTCCCTGGAGCAAGGAAGTAGACTTCAGATTTCTTGCTTTCCTTTTCTATTTTCCAATCCCCTGTGGCCACCTGGGAAACAGCTCACCATTGCACTAACGTTCAGGAGAGTGGGGGAGTGGGAAATGAAACATGAAGAGAGAGGTACGCTTTTTTTTTAAGATTTAGTAAAATAAATTTTTTTAATGATTTATAAAGATCTTTTACAAAATTTTAAATTGTTATTCTAGTACAGTTTTCCCAATTTTTCCCCCTTTGCCCTCCTCTGTCCAGGACCACCTGCCCTCCCAGCCACAGTCAATTCCTACACTGTTGTGAGAGGTACACTTTTAACTCTGCTGTCAGCAAAGGGAAGAGGAAAAAAAAGATATTGCTGCTTCCCTCTTTTTCCCACGTCCTTTAGCCTAGGCATGGCGTGAAGTCCCAAAGGGAACACCACAATATCCTTTAGCTTTTCTCAACCTGGCAAGGCCTCCAGGAATACACTGAATTGTTTATTTCATATAGGCCCTTTGCTACACTCAATACCCAGAAAACAGGCATGACAATGAGCCTTCTTGCTGAAGACATTTGGGAGATGGCAGGAAATTACAAGTAGGAAGTGCAGTAAAGGGGAAAAATAAGCACCTTCTTTTTTTTTTTAAAAAAAAAAGGTGCTGATGAGTCTTGGCATTTGGCATTAAGTGGGATTTTTGAACACTATAAAGGAGTGAGTTGAGGAAAGTGTTTAGATTTGTTACAGAAAGGAATGTATATACAGGAATAATTTCTATTTTTAAAATTTAACATATTCAGAAACTGTATGCGAGTGTGCATATAACATTTTGAAACTTCTAAGCATCTTATGTGGAGATACTAAGGAAAGACATATACTTTTGAAAATGAATTATATACGGACACAAAAAAATCCCATCTTCTTGTTTATTTTGAAAGCTACCCTTCAACAATGTAACATGCGGTCACTGGCATCTTTGAACTCACTGTTCTTTTGTCAAGCAGTTGCAGAGTTGAATCCTGCATTCTTACCATATGCCAAGGGTTAGGCCATTAATATGTAAAAGGAGCTGGTATCCAGAGAATTGACTTTATAATTGGAGAACACCAAAATAAACCTAACACTTCTCAAACAATGCTGTTCCACAGCATCCCTGTTCTCCTAGGCTATTAGGCCATGTCCAGTTTTCTCCGGACTGTTGGAGGATACAGCTGCCTCCATGTGCCAGGGAAGGTTTAATTATGGTGACTTTTCCTCCCACTGCAAAGCCTCTTCCTGTGGTTTGAAAGTTTGAATTATTCAAGCCCATGTTAATATACTGTACTGAATGCTCTGTTTGGCCCATCAAGGTGCACCTGGAACTGCTGTCTTTTCAGATTTGATTTTTTTCCTTCCCTCTCTCTCTGTTTTTCCCTGCCACCCTTCCTTATCCTTTCTTTTCCCCTTTGTTCCCATTATTAAAGGAACGAACCAAGAAACACTTAGCACCAAGAGACACATGGAATTGGTATAGCTAATCTTTCACTTATTTATGTAAAGTCATAGAAAAAATAACCTTTTAACTGTAAGTTTTTCAAGTATAGCTTCATTCTCTAAACTTTTTTTTAAAAAGTAATAAAATTTATACTTTGTCATTGGAATTTAAGGACGTTTAAATATATTTCTCCCAAATTCAAGCTGTTAATTTGGTTTTACTTCTAAAATGTAATCAACAGAAGAATTCTTGATCTTTCCAGTTGAACCTACAAACAGTTAATATATATGACTGCTAAATCTAGATTTCAGTATTTGATTTGTTTTTAGGCTTTGCTTAAAATAACAACTCTAATTTTTATTTATTCTAATTTTTAATCTCGTTTCGAGTTGTCATTGTGACTTTCTTATAACTAAAGCCAGCATCAAGATGATACGTGGTCTCCATGATTTATAGGCTTGGTTTGTTATTCGCCACCTGCGAGGCCTCAGACGCTGAGTTTTCTTTTTTATACAATGAGAATGCCAAGAGGAACACTGCTGAGAACAAGTAAAAATCAAATGGGGAAGTTTTCTCTAAATTATAAAGTAATATACAAATTAGGATGTCCTTGCTATTATTTTTTATATCATAAAAGAAACAGCATCTTTGGTTTATACTCCAATTTGTTCAGTTAGGTAATATTTTAGAGGTGGTTTTTTCATGTCTGATTGCTTACGAAAAGAAGTTAATGAGTTTAGAACGTAGACAGTGGAGGCCCTTTCTTTCCTACATATCAATTCTGTTATTTTAGGAGAAAAGGAAAAGGGAGGGAAGAAAAATATATTCCCTGAAAAAATTTTAAATGCAGTACAGGTCCTCTAGCTAGTTAACCAGAGAATTTGTGAAAACTATTGCCAGTACTGAGAAATGCTCTTAAAAATTGTTTCAGGATATCAAAACATGATGTATCTCCAAAAAGGACTCCAAATCTTTTTCAGCAGCAGGTGGATTATTTTAGCAGAAAATACAGATAAAAAGAACTTACTCAAAATAACATTATATGTATCTCTGGGATTGGAAAAGCTGATGAAGGACTCAGCTAATCCTACTGGTTCCATCTCTGAGCAGGTCTAATTATTGAATGTTAATTCTAATAAGACAAATACAACAAAACAAAACTTTAAACCCTCCTTTAATGATTCTGTGTTCATACACCATTTCCTAGAAAATGTTCAGCCCATTGTCTGGAAGAACTTAAAAGTCATTAGAGAATTTTAAAGTTTAATACCAAATCTATATGGGCTTCATTTTTCACACTAACAATGCATTCTTCATTGACAAAGCCATTCACAATGTACTAGACCTGAAGGTTTTATGCTATGTTAAACCATTATTTTACAAAGGCAGTATTTTTGGTGCTAACTGCCAAGTTGTTACAAATCTATATTTTAAAAGTTATTTTTCTTTAAGCGTGTCTTTTTTATGGTGAGAAACCAGTGATAAATTCATTCATTCCTAAAGCATTGTGCTGTGACTGGAGAGGCTAGCCCAAACCAAGAGATTTAGTTGCGGCGCATCACCGGAAACTCCGGTCACTTTCCACTGCGCATCCCGTGGACCACAGCCCAGGGGGTGCTGAATCGTTTGGTTCCTAAAGCCTGGGTCTACAGCCCCAGGGTCCGGGGAAAAGAGCAAAAGCTTCTTTAATATTAGTGCCTTAAATCTTTTTTCTTTTTAATTTTTATTTATTTTTAGAGAGAGGGGAAGGAGGGAGACAGAGAGGGAGAGAAATAGCAATGTATGGTTGCCTCTCACATGGCCCTCATAGGGACCTGGCCCGCAACCCAGGCATGTGCCCTGACTGGTAATCGAACCGGGACTGCTGGGTTCCCAGCCCGCGCTCAATCGACTGAGCTACACCAGCCAGGTAGTGCCTTAAATCTTTATAACGTTTTCATAATAAGTTGTAGAAAGTAAAATTACAAACTAAGGCTTTATAGCCAGAATGAACTCATTTTGTAGAGGTAAAAAGGAAATCTTCAATTTGTCTTTTTGAGATCCATATGTGCATGTGTATGTATATGGGCACACATATATCATTGTATATACACATCAGAGTAGAACGGTAAATTTGAGGGGAAAAATCACTAAATTTAATAAAATTAAACTAGGAGGAAAAAACAGATCCACAACACTAAAATCTGAATTGGTCTGCAACTCAAGTTAATCTATGTATTCTATTGCATGACTCATTTTCTAAAGTGCTAGAATATTCAATTTGTACACCATTTTCATACATGTACTAGTTTTATAAAGAAAGATAAATTAGCTAGCAAAAATTCAGATGGTGATTAACCAAGTATATGATATTATATAATAATCAATTTGTGTAATAAAATAAAAAGAAAATAGGCTGGTTTTATGTTTTACTGGGAAGAGGCTTCTCTTCCCAATTAAATGTATACAATATTTGTCAATTTTCACTCTTACTTGCTATAAACTAACCTTGAATTAACAAACAATAACTTACTAAGCTTTTTTCCTCAAGCAATTTTTCTTTTAACATTTTCTTGTGATTCGCTTTCAATTAGAAAACATACGTAACTTTAGAAAAATTTAAAGTTACAACAAATGATAAAAAGTTTGTCTTAATATTTATTATTATAAATAACATTTTAAGAAGGAAAACTACTTAGTTTTTTGGTCTGCTAAATTTACTTTTGTGGGGCTGTTAAGATCTTAGTAACTTAGTAACATACCAATTTTAACACACTAAGAAAAAAGATAAAAATGAATCATGAAAACTAAAGTAATACAGAATATTTTCTGTTTAGAATATGTGAAAGATGACTGGGGTTGTAGATTTCCAATGCAAATTAGAGTATTAGTCTTGTTTTCTCTCATTTAAATAACACATTTAGCCTTTTTCATGTATATGTTAGACAATTTCAAAAACACAGTTAAAAGGAATGAAATTAAAATTACTTTTAAGCCCAACTGTCCAGCAATAAGCACTATTAATATTGTATTAATAATAAAATAATAATATAATTTTAACAATTTCTCTATACAGTCTCTGATATGGATATATAAAATCACTAATGTACAAACCTTCCTAATCTCCAGTTTGCAAATGAGGAAGTTAAGGCACAGAGGCTCTGAGTACAAGGTCACATGTTTATAAGTGCAGAAGGTGGAACCTGAAATTGGGCCCTCTGAACTATATCAGGGACTGGGATCCTAAGCACAGCTCTACAACATAAGGCTTTCCTCAGTGTGTACAAGATAAAAGGAGACTAAAATTTATATACTGTTATAATATGCTTTTTTATCCACATACTACAAACCTCTTCGGACATTGTTAAGTAATTCCCTATCCTAGCACTTGAACTAGAAGGAGTTTGACAAGTAAGACATCTTGTAGTATGGGTGTTTCTAGCATGATCCAAGCAGCCTAAACAAATGATGCTTGCTCTCTGTTATCTGACATGTATTCAAATCAAGCAAACATCATCCTCTTTAGGCAAACAGAAATTACCATAGCAGAGCTGACCAATGATCTGATCAGTCCAATATCCTATTTCTGAAAATGTCCAATGCTGGCTATTTTAGTAGAAAACATAAAACCCCCCAATAAGGTACCTAATTGTGTGATACAATGTAGTAAGATGAAAATATCCCCTCTGCCCAGCTTCTCATCTTCTCCCACCTAAAAGCTTTAGAGGGAATAGTCCTTGAGATTTTATCATACTGAAACTAGTAATGTGTGAAGATGTTATTTTAACACACATATCACTCACATATGCACTATAAAAGTGAAGAAATGAGAGTTTTTTTTTCTGGGTAGCTTAGAAAATCAGGAGTTATCATAGCCATTTCTTTAAACACACACACATAGAGTGCACATGCATAATTAATCCATTGACATTTTTTAAAAATGTTAGATAATGTACAGTACCAGTGAAAGCAACAGCTAAATGCATTTCATAAAATAATACTTTCCTCTATTAACAGTGAATTATAAAATACACTCTCTAGGAAAGGTAACCAACAGGCAATTACTGAATGGCAAAATTAATTGGGTGTGTTTCTCCACAGTTCAAATCAGAAAATCAATAGAATGGTACATATTATTTTGGTTTTTTTTATATACTGAAAGTCCCATCAACCACTGATAATATGTTATACTTGGGATTTCATGTGGTTCTAAAAATAACACTAAGTATATTGCATGGTAGCCAGGCAGATAGGAACATTTTTTAAAAGGCTTTAAAAATCTATTCTCTAAAATATTAGCTTTCCAGAATAAAAAAGGACATAAGAGACTGGAATATTCCATTTCCTATCTCTTGGAATGTTTGCTTTTGGAGTCCAGAGCTGCCATTCACAGACAGACACAGATAGACAAAAAGGTGTAAAGGTATAGATACATAGACATATAACGTAAGACCCAAGAGCTTTGTGAGTTTGAGTTGTTAAGAAAAGAAGAAAAGACAAAGGGCCCAAAATGGAGTTAACTTGTGCCACGCCCACATAACCAAACTAAGACTTAATAGCTAACCTTATTGCAGTTTCATACTCTCCAAGATGGCATCTCAAACCGGTCAACCTGGAATTTCCTATTCGGCCCTCGTGAGGTAATCCGCCTGATAGACCCCTCCTGTCTGTCCTCCAAGGAAAGACTTGCTAATCTCTTTCCTTGTTCTCACTCTCTTCTGCCTATAAAAACCTTCCATTTTGTATAGCTTTTCAGTGCTGTCGAATTCATGAATCGCTGAATAAAGCCAATTTGACCTTTAAATTTACTCAGTTGAATTTTGTTTTTTAATAGAGTGAATAATTCTCTTTGACTGGAGAGTTTGCTAAAGTTTTCACGAAGAAGGCACTTACATTGTCTCTATCCTCATTCTTTTCCAGAATCTCTCACTCGCTGTCTCTTGCTGCCATCCCTCAAACAAGCTAGACGTTAGAAATTGTCTGTACCCGAGGATTTGAAAAAAAGTAATTTAGTCCAATAATGCCCCTTAACTCTAGGGCTTTCAGCTCACCTAATTAGCTACCAATTAGTCATCTCTACTTTTCACAATTGTGCACTTCCTTAACTCCTTAAGAACATAGATTGCACTTTATGAACTTTGTACTCCAAATGCCCAGCATGGCCCTGGGCCAGAGAAGATGTTCAAAACACCCTTATGGGAACAATTCCCGACAGATGGTAGGCCCTCAGTAAATGCTGGTTGGTGGAGGGATTGAATGGAAGAATGAATATATTTAACCACTGACTGAGTTTCTCTAGTGATGTTATACATTTCCTTCTGGAACATACATATTTTGAAATCTATTTATAGGAGGTATCATAATACAACATTGTAGTTTTTACATTAGAAACGCAAAAGATAATTCTGTCACCAGTTAAAAACATAACACACATTGGATATTGATCAACCCTATTGATAAATTCTTCCTTCAGTAGGAAAAATAATGCTGCAACTGCTTCCATATCAGCAAAGTGTGCAGCCAGTGAGTCCAAGAGACATGAAGGTATTATACGTTCTAAAAGAGAAAGTAAGTCTGGATATTAGTTTTAAAAATTAAAAAAATATAAAAGTTAAATACATTCTATCATTAGCTTCCTCTTATTATTAAGTTGCCCCAGCCAGTAAGCAAGCCCTGATGAAGCTAATTCAGCAAACAGTCTCACCTGCTTCTGACACCTTGTTCCTACCTCAGGCAGGTTGCAGAGAAATCACTCCAGGAGGCTGGTTTCCTTATAAATCTACAGATGATGAAACCTTGAATCAATCATAACACGTGTTGCAGCTTGTCAGCTGAGGGCATTAACGCTTGTTATATATCTTTTCTTCACGAAGATTGGGAAGAGCAATACTTTCCAGAACTTGCTTTCTAAACCAGAAATTTTCAATCCACTGGTGTGCTACGAGAATTTTTTAAACATGCGATACCTGACCATTTAGTCAGAGGGACTGACCTTTTCCCTTAGACTGTCAAATGAAAAAATGACACCAGCCAACACAACAATAGCTGCCTGGTATGAATGAATCAACATTATACCAATTTTCCAATTTTTTTAGTCAGCTCAGCAAAAAATATATTTTTTGGTGTGCCACAGAATTTTAGTAATTAGTTTATGTGTGCCATGAGATAAAAAGGTTGAAAATCACTACTCTAAACTATAGAAACATGGTCTACAAGCACAAATGTTATGTTTTATAGCATTAACTACATGATAGAATTGAAATCAGAAGGGTTAAACAAGATATAATTTGAAGTTTTCAAACATTTTATGAATGTTGAAATCAAAGTTAAGCATTTCACATTCAAGTACCTCCCCTGAACACAGCTCTTCATTAAAAAGGGTAATATTGTGGTGAGTGCTGTACTTCAAATAAAAACAAAAGTGACAAACTTATTTTATAATAATAATTATATAAGCTCTGAGGAGCCAAAAAGGCTACATCAACTTATCATATGAGAATTTTCTGTCCTCAGTGATCACTAAAATGCAGTGCAGTTGTAGATGGCATTTTCTGTAAGTTCCCTAAATGTACACTATTTCACCTCACAAGATGTTTTCTCATGCAAGTACACATGACCCCAGCCACTTCTTTTATTTTTTTAGTATTTTAAAATCTCTTTTATTGTTATTTCCATAACATTTAGTCCCCTTATGCTCCCCTCCCCCTGCCCGCCATCACCACACTGTTGTCCACGAGTCCTTTTCCCTTTTTGCTCAGTCCTTCCATCCCTTCTACGCTCCTCCACTTAGCTGTCATCCTGCTCTCTATCTGTGAGTCTGTCTCCATGTTTCTTGTTAGTTCAGTTTGTTCATTAGATTCCACATACGAGGGAAATCATACAGTATTTTTCTTTCTTTGACTGGCTTACTTCACTTAGCATAATGTTCTCCAGATCCATCCATACAGTTGTAAAGGGTAAAACTTTCTTCTTTTTTAGGACAAAGTAGTATTCCATTGTATAAATGTCCCATAGTTCCTTTATCTACTCATCTATTCATGGACACTTGGGCTGCTTCCATATTATGGTGATTATAAATAATGCTGCAATGAACATAAGGGTGTTTATGTTCTTTTGAATTAGAGTTTTGGGTTCCTTTGGATATATTCCCAGAAATGGGATTGCTGGGTCAACAGGCAGATCCATTTTTAATTTTTTGAGGTATCTCCATACTGCTTTCCACAGTGGCTGCACCAGTCAGCATTCCCACCAACAGGGAAAAGGGCTCCCCTTTCTCCAAATCCTCACCAGCACTTGTTCCCCACACAAGAATAAATTCAAAATGGAATAAAGACATAAATGTTAGACCTGAAACCATAAAAATCATAGAAGAAAACATAGGCAGCAAAATCTCAGACATTGCTCGTATAAATATTTTATTGGATATACCTCCCCAGACAAGGGAAACAAAATAAAAAATAAATAAATGGGACTACATCAAACTAAAAAGCTTTTGCACAGCAAAGGAAAACAGTAACAAAATAAAAAGACAACCCACATAATGGAAGAATATATTTACCAATACATCTGATAAGGAGTCAATAACCAAAATTTATAAAGAACTTACAAAACTTAACACCCCCCAAAAAAATCTAATTAAAAAATGGGCAAAGCACCTGAATAGACACTTCTCCCAAGAGGGCATACAGATGGCCAATAGACATATGAAAAGATGCTCAACATCACTAATCAGAGAAATGCAATTTAAAACCACAATGAGATACCATCTCACACCTGTCAGAATGGCTATCATCAACACATGTATACTATTTCAAAATGGTCAGATAAATGTAGAGAGATTTAACCACATACAAGATATATTTTTAAATTTCAACTGTAATTATAGTTCAGAATCTAATTAATATGCCAAAATACAATATGAGTCAGATTTCAGAGCCATGTACCAAACCCAGTGGCTGCTGCTCCCAGTCGTACAGGCTGAAGACAAAGGGGTCCATCCATTGTTCTTTTCTGGAGTTTCAGAATAATCAGTAGTCAGTTAGGTTTAAAGGGAGGAGTCAGACTTTCTTTAATGATAGCATGGTGAAAACATTAACTAGATGAAGTCCTATTCTGAAATTTCTTCTATAAATTATGCCCTTCTGGTGAAGATCAGACTAAAATTAGATTACTGACAGAGCAGATCACACAGTAAGAGGAAATGCCAAAAGGATTTTATTTCCTTCAAGGTTATTCAATTCAGTCTTCTATTCCTCACTAGCCTTGTCCTAGGAGAATTTGCATTACTATGAACATTTTTTTTTCACAAAGTGATTTGAATACCAAACGGTGTATCAGAATTAATGGTAATTTTTTCTTTTGAAACATAGGCTTATTGGGGATGCATTTTTTATTTCTAAAATTACATCTTAAAAATTACTAGGTGCCATTTGTATTGGTAGCGTCACATATGCCTGAGAAAGTTTTTTAAAAAAGAGTTTTCTGTACAAGTGTTGTGTGACTAATTTTTTTAAAACGAGAAGCCATTAACCTCCAGGGGGCTCACCGTTAAGAATATGTTTAGGTCATGTCATATGTTTAGGTCAAAATATGGTATTTGTCTTTCCTATAAGTGGAACCTAATCAACAAAACAAAGAAGCAAGCAACATATAACCAGAGACATTGAGATCAAGAGCAAACTGACAGTGACCAGAGGGGAGGTGGAGGGGATAATGGGGGTGAGAGGGGGAAGGATTTTCAGGACATGAAGGACACATGGACAGAACCAAGGGAGGGTGCGATCAGGGGTGGGAGGTGGGGATGGCTGGGGTGGGGAAGAGTGGTGGGGTGAAAATGGAGACAACTGTACTTGAACAACAATAAAAAAGTTAAAAAATATGTTTTAAATAACCTGCTATTTAATCAATTCTTCCCACTGTTCCTCCTGATGGCACTGTTAAGCCACAAGTGAAAAACTGGGGCTGGGAACCGAGCAGTCCCCAACTCTGGGGAGTTGGCCCCACTCGGTTTCTCTCCAGGAGCAGCTCTTTCTGTCCTCTGTCCCATGGGCTCTCCCCCTCAGACCACTGTCCAAGGCCAGGCCAGCAGACACGCCTTTTCTCTGGAGATGAACTGTCTCAGCATGGCTGCTGCAGTCTCACTTGCCCTGCCCTTTAGCGCCTCAGTGTAAGGACTGGTTAAAGAACACAGGATTTCAAACACCTTTTCTCTGGAGCAAGCAGCAGGCTGATTAAAACACCAAAGGAGTCATCCGCCACCCCCTTCCATTTGAAAATATGAGAGTCATCCGCAGACTCTGCCTTGGTTCCATAAAATGTCTATGTACTCAAGCAATAAAATCACTGCTTAACTAGAAAAAACTTACATACACAACTCTGTACAATTCATGCAAAGGAGCCATCCAGGCTGTGAAGAGAGCTTTGGTTTTGTATTCATACTGTCACTGAGGTAGCACATCTAAGGTTTTAAAGGGTAATTGCACCAGACGTTTATGCAGCTGCAAGTTATTAGCGGATGTAGTAGAAAGAACAGGAAAGAAAGTCAAGTCAGTCATTCATTTGACAGATATTTATGAGGCCTGGTGCTCAGCCCCTTTCCCCATGCCACGGGAGTGCTGGATTTGTAGATAGAGTGCTGTGGATAAAGTGTATACTAATTATTGCAAGGCATTTAGTGAGCCCTTTGTAATGTTCTCCTGGACAAGATAAAGAAAGGTGGGCTGCCCAACAGGGAGATTGATAGGGATGTCTGATAAATGTTGGTGTCACTGGGAAGGAGATCTGTAATGTCAGCCCTGGGGGCTCAGTGTTCAGCGCTTTTTTATTCAGCATTTGTTATCGATGTCTTAAATGAAGACACAAAGAGTCTCTTGATCAGCGTATTGTAAAGCTCTTGGGCTCTGAGTTTGAAACTCTGTTTTGACACTTCCAAGCCCGAGATTGAAATTCTGCAAGCCTCTGTTTTCTCACACGTAAAAAGAGAATAACAGGGCTAACGTTATGAGACTTTGAGAATGAAAGGAGATATAAATGTTCGCACCAAGTGCATGTCTAGTACCCCAGAAACGTTCTAAGGGACAAATCTGCACAGATGACATAGATAAGGCTAACTGATATGGTTTATAGCAACACCAGTATATAAAATGATCCTGGCATATTGGAATAAGGGATGAATAAGCATTTAAAAGGAATAAGGAGGTTGTTTCATTGTTTGTAGAGTTCCTGAGAGCCACTGCATTTTTATCTTGCTTATCGGTATACTCCCAGCATCTATGATAGAGCTGGGTAAACAACAGGTTTAAAAAGAAATGGTCACTGAATGAATGAATGGATGTTAAGACCTAAATTAAGGTGCAAAATTCATTTCTTTCTTTGTTTTACTGAGATATAATGGACATAGAACTCTGTACAAGTTTAAGGTATACATCATAATTACTTGACTGACCTATATTACGAAGTGACTACCATAATCAGTTCAGTTAACATCCATAATCTCATATAGGTACATAAAAAAAGAAAAAAAGAAAGAAAGAAAAATGTATTTTCCTTGTGATGAAAACTTTTAGGATTTAGTCTCTGCAACTTTGAAATATACCATATAATAGTGTTAACTATAGTCATAATATTCTATTATCACATTTCTAGTACTTATTTATCTTGAAACTGGAAGTCTGTACCTTTTGACCACCTGCATCCAATTCCCACATCCATCATCTCTGGTAACCATAAATCTGACCTCTTTTTCTGTGTATTTGTTTTTTTTTCCCCCCTTTTAGTTTTCACGTATAAGTAAGCTCATGAAGTATTTGTATTATTACTCTGACTTATTTCACTTAGCATAATACCTTCAAGGTCCATCCATCTTGTAGCCAATGGCAAGATTTCCTTCCTTTTTATGGCTGAATAATATTCCATTGTGTGTGTGTGTACCACATTTTCTTTACTGACTAATACTTAGGTTGTTTCCATGTCTTGTCCATTATAAATAATGCTGCAATAAACATGGGGGTGCATATATTTCTTCAACATAATGATTTCATTTCCTTCAGATACATACCCATAAGCAAAAGTCATTTTTATAAAGTTCTGGTGTTAAACACATGAGAAGACATAGTCCTTCCTCAAGCTGCTCATAGTTTGGTGGGCAGAGAGACAGGCAGAGGGACAATCGCAGTGTGATTAAATGTTGAGATAGAGAAGGTACTGGGACTCCAAGAACGCACCGCAGAAGCACTTAAAACTGAGTTTCAGGGAAGAGTGAGGCACAGGGTAGATGGAGTGGAACCTCAGGGCTGCTGGTGGTAGTCAGATGAAGAGAGTGTAGAGAGGGAAGAAAGAAGGTGTCAGGTGGCTGAAGCTGCATGGGGTTCACAGGTGAGAAGAGCTCCAGGTGTTTAGGAAAGAGAAGCAGACAGTTTAAATGGAAAGTGTTTCCAGGTGAGATTGGAGAAGTTGCTGAGTCATGAAGAGCCTCGTACACTAACCAAATAAGGAGTTTGAAAATTATTCTCTACACAAAGCGGAGCCTCTGAAGTCTTTTCCTGCGGAGAATGATTGCTTTCTGTTTTAGAAACCTTACCCTTGCCACCGTGAATTCATGCATTGCACACAACAACCAGTCAGGACTGCTGCAGTAAAACAGACAGGAGGTGGCGAGGTCCCAAACCACGGCAGTTCATGGGGCAATTGATTCTAAGAGTTAGGAGAGAGATCTGGATTGGGAACATATTTTTCTGTGAATCACCCGAATGTGGGCAGTAACATAACAGCATATAAACACTGTCCAATAATAAGTGTGTAATATATGAAAAGGTGATGAATGCTACCTTGGAAAACAACTCTAGTCATTAAATGGTGAACTCATGGAGGAGCCTGAGGTGAAGGAAAAGGAAGAGAGGAAATATTAGGACGTCAAAAGAGGAAGGAGCCTCAGGGAATCAACAGGATCAGGGGTTGCAGAGAGGCTAATATATCAGGATTTGGTGCTCAGGAGATTGATCGTCAATAACCCCACAGAAGCGCATTGCTGTAGAATTTAGGCCAAAGGAGAAATCAGATCTGTGGTGCTTTTTGGAGAGAGTTAAAAGTGAAGAAGCAAGACCAGTGAGGATGACAGAAGCTTGACAAAAAGTCATGGAGAAATTTTTAAACTATGGAAAGAGCGGGATGGAAACCTTCATCCAGAAAGGGGGCCGGGCTAGCATTAGCCCTCAGCAGCATTTCATGGATAAGCAACTGAAGGAGAGGCAGCTGCAGGGAATTTGGAATGTTTCAGATATTCATAGACTGAGACCAGTGTCTGGAGGAGACAGCTTTTGGGAAAAGGTGGCTGATACATGAAAGTGAACTCCAGTTCAACATAGAGAAAAGCTGCAGAATGGGAGGTGGCCAACAACACAACGCTGATTCTTCACCACAGTATGAACTAGTCTTTGAAGCGTCCGGCAGAGTTTCGCTACAGGTTGCAGGAGGTACACGAGGCATTCGCGCTGTTAGTAAAAAGTTGGATTTTTATGGTTTTAGATATGTCCCTTTGAACTCCCAACATTAATCTTGCTAAGTTTGAAGTTAAAAACTTTTCCACTATATCTAACCTATTTAAAAAGATACATTTCTAATATAGAAAGAGCTTTCTTTGTGACTCTGAAATAATTTGAATATTATACAATGCTAACTAATAATATTTCACTAATATTGGTTGAAATATGTGAAAAAGCCTTTTGGAAAGCCTTACAAAGATCACATATCTAATTCCTCTATATAACTTTATTCTCTCTGTTTTGACTAGTACTTGAAGGTGAGCACATCTGTGTATTTGAGGGTTATAGATCTCTTTATGGGATGGAAAAGCTCAATGTCACAGACAATTATTTACACACTAATTAATAGGTATTAGACCTTTTTTCCAAACCCAAGTGCCCAGCATCAGAACTAAATTATCCCCAGAGCAAGACTTGATTCTAAGTGTGTACTCACTTATTTTCATTCCTGATTCTCTTTTTTGTTTGTACACACACACACACACACACACACTCTCTCTCTCTCTCTCTCTCTTAATAAAACAAGGTAAAAGTAATGGAAGATAGGACTGGAAAAATGGGTTTGAATCATAAACCCATTTCTATCTTTTCTAATGCCCCTTATTCAAATCTGGTACTAACATTTTTATTAACCAATAAATTTTTATCTACAAAGTAATAATAAATGGTTCTTAAGTGAGTAGGCATCTATGTTAAGCACAGTGTCAGGCACAGAATAAATCCTTTAAAACTTCTTTATTAAGACATTAAGTGCTTGATTTAGGAATTTGGCCAAATATGAAGAATAACTGTATTGACTAGAAATGTAACTCTGCTGCATTTGCAAACATATCAGGCAGGTAGAGTTCCCTCCATAGTAGAAATACTTATTAAAGGCCACACACAGGAAACTGGCATACCTAACTACTGCTGCTCTGAACGTCAAATCGCTAATGAATAAGGTCATCTGGAGCCTGTGACCATGTTGAAAATAACAGTATAAGAACATGGAAAATGTACAGAACAACAAAAAAAACTACTCAGAACTCATATATGAGCAATTACTTCCTTAATATTCTTAAGGACGGTGTCCCTTAGTTCTCTATAAACTAGGTCTACTGTGACAGAAGCTAAAATGATTGCTTAGGGACCACCAGACCATATCCAAGTGGCTTCCTCACAGCTTGTACAATCTTCAGGCCTGTACCAAGTGGCAAATAAGATAGTCATAAGTGAAGAGAGTTCAATTATTTGAACAATTCCATGTGTATGTCCCACGGGTTTCTATTAGATTTGAAAGTTGCTTCTATTGTGAATTTATGCTCCAAGTAGCTAACCATGCAGAATGTTCTAAAATAGGCAGCAATAGTGCTCCAAACGGTCACATATTTCTCAGTGTAATGGTTGCTGCTCTGCTCAGTAAAGCAAAAATGCAAAATTTAGATTTCTTCTGTTTTCTAAGTGCAAAACTAAAAGTTATTCATTTCACTGTTTACAAACTACTCTGCTACATTAACATTTTTACTCAGTAGAGGCCTGTTATATTTTACTCAACTGCTAGTAAATATGCATTCCTGACAAACATATTTCTTTCTACTGAGCAGTGATATTTCTATGACACCTCATAGAGGTAACCATACATCCTGAAACAGATTCATTGACGATAATATGAAGTATGTTTTTTTTTGAGGATTAAAAAAGTATTTATAGTTGATTTTGCCCCCAATAAAACAATCCTGGTATATAATTACATAAAGTTATTAATATGACTATATGTTCATATATCTACACATTTATACATATTTGCTGTTAAGTTCAGAATCAAACTATATTTATACATCTCTCTAACCAACACAGAGATATAATTTGTAGAAAAAAATAAATATGTATCCAGTGAATGAAAGGGAACTTCTAAAATTCATATATACATATATATTCTGAAATATTCACAATAATAGTCCCCTTGCATGGTGCTACTAAAATGTGTACAGGGAGAAGATACAAATACATATAATTACTGCTTGTAGAGATAAAGGGTAGAGCCAATGGCAAGGATTTGTAAGCTCTGGAATCCATAATCATTAGCATGTAGAAGAGCCAAATAAAAGTCACTCAGGAGAACAAGCCAATATAAATAAAACGTCCTTGGTACATGTAAAATGCAGGGTAAAGCATGAAATTGTGTATTTTTTTTAAACAACACAGAATCAAAAATTTTGAATTGAAAGGGATTATACAGATCATCCCTAGGCCGGGGTGGCCACCTCAAATGCTCAGGCGCCGGTCAGATAACATGAAGACAAGGGTGAAAGCTGACAGGAGCGATGGGGTCTGTGGCCAAACGGGAGTGCGTGCTTCTCAGAAACAAACACAGTGAAACAAAAACACTGTTCTGGATCAGAATCAGCAAGTGGATCACCTGATTTCAAACCCTGATCGAGTCCAACCACATCATTTTTCTGATAGATGGACAGAGACCTAGAGAGGGTGACTACCCCAAGACCACATAACTAGCTAGTGGCAGAGCTAGACATGAGTTCAATCATTCAACAGATAGATGAGGAATTACTCTGCACTGGGCACTGCTACATGCCAGACAAAAATAATGCAATGATCAACACAATGGTCAAGGCAAAAATGGTTTCCAGCCTTCTGGGGCCACAGTTTAGAGGGGAAGAGGGAAAATTAAATAAAAGTGAAGAGGATCTGTGCTAGAAAAAAGAAGTTGAACTATGACGGGTATTCACCGGAGGAGCACCCAACCCAGAAGCACTCAGGCATCTGTGTGGGAACAGCATGGGAGAGAGGGGAAGGAACCAGATAAAAACTGCAGAGTGAAAACGAGAAGCAGGCCCAATGGGGAAAAGTGACTTTCAAAACTTTTAATCCGTTCTTTCTGTGTAGAGTCAGCACATTCTTTTTCACACCTTACATTAATACTCTAGGAATTTATCCATTTCTAATAACGTCTTCGTCTCATAGCTGTAAACGTGTGTGGTCCCCTGGGAATCTACACAGTGCCATCTATCAGCGAAGCACCGTGCTAGACGTGGGGAGCACACAGCAAGCCTGGCTTGTGCCTTCCTTCAAAGAGTGACAGTCTCATGGAGAAATGAGGCATCTACCCCAGTATTTATACTAGAAAATTGTCTGTCACTCAAATGAAATAGTGACAGTATAACGGAAACTGTCAGATTGAGTAATATGGATAACGAATATAATTGGATCTGACACATTATTTTGTGAACCGGAACTGGAACGTGCTTTCATGAACCTCAACATTAATTTTTCGACGAATTATCCTTCATACAAAGGAGTTAATATAGTTGTTTTACAAAGGCTTTCTTCTATATGGTGGTCGCGTCCATCTTCCCTCTTCCCGCTGTGATTGTCATAAATAAAGCGTTAGTATATTTGCAGTCACTAAAAGGAGTTGCAAAACCTTTGATTGCCATATATAAAATATTAGTGTAATTCCAGCATTTGAAAGTAATTGAGAAAATTTTGATTGATTAATGTTATTTTAATGCTTGGAATTCAAATAAATTAAACAACAAAGATTGACAGAGGCAATTTCCTCACTATCAGAGGATATAATTTATTCCTGTAAGAGAAAAAACTTAAAAAAAAAACCCCAATATGTTTTCTGTTTCAGACATGCATGTATACTGCTGTTCATATTCTCAGTTATTCTTCCTTTTGTCTAAAATAATTAAACAACAATAAAGAAGACTCATCAGATTTTGTTTTAGTAAATTTTGCACAGTTATACTAATTCTGAATATTATTGTCATTTATTATGTGTCACCATTCTAATTATCTAAAATGTATCATTTATTCCACACAGTTCTACAAGGTAGATGCTATTGCTATTCCTATTTTACAGAAAACACAAAAACATACTAGATCTTGCCCCAGTGCACACAGCTGACAAGGTGTAGTCAGAATTCAACCTGGGAGTGTGACCCAGAGCACACACTCTAGTTCTCTATTAAATAATGGTATCCGACAATTTTATTTGGAGGGAATAAGACTGAATTTTTGGTGATAATGCTGTTTGTGGGCATTGAAGTTATTAGATATTAGTTAAAATCTATCAAACAGTAAAAAATTCTACATAATTGAAATTTCTAAGTAAAGTTAAAAAATGCAAGTTTTGTGCTTTTACCTGCTCCTCCCCAAGTTCAGTACTAGTGACTGCTAGGAAGTAACTGATCACTAACAAAATGCACACTTCCTGAATACCCATGGCCTGACACGTGCGGACACACACACACACAGGTCTTTGCTGGCTGGTAAAGAATGGCCTAACCATGAAGCAAAAGGAAAAATAATGCAAGCCTAAAAGACAAGGGTTAAAATGTATAATGATGTAATATACAAATGTTTCCAGAAATTGTAGGGGTGGTTTCTTAGATATGACACCAAAAGCACGAGTGAAAAAAATATATAATGAACTTACTCAGAATTAAAAACTAATGTGTGTCAAGGGAGACCATCAAGAAAGTGAAAAGACAACTCACAGAATGGGGAAAAATATTTGAAAATCATACATCTGAAAAAGGACTTGCATCCAGAATATAAAGAACATTTCAAATATATAAAGTACAGTGAAAACAAAACAAATAACCCAACATAAAAATGGGCTAAGGATTTGAGTAGTCATTTTTCCCAAGAAAACATACAAATGGCCAATAAGCATATGAAAAGATGCAACTCTAAACCCTGAAAAACTATTTCACTGCCACTAGGATGGTGAAAACCAAAACAACAGACAGTGCCAGCTGTTATCAAGGGTGCGCAGAGAAATGGGCACCCTCTCGTATACTGCTGGTGGGATTGAAAATGGCACAGCTACTTTGAAAACATTTTGGCAATACACACACACACACACACACACGATTTTATTTATTTTTAGAGAGGGGAAGAGAGGGAGAAACAGAGGGAGAGAGACATCAATGTGTGTGGTTGCCTCACACACACCCCCTACTGGGGACCTGGCCCACAACCGAGCCATGTGCCCTGACTGGGAATCGAACTGGCAACTCTTTGGTTCACAGGCCAGTGCTCCAACCACTGAGCCACACCAGCCAGGGCAACTCTTCAATATATTAAACATAGAGTTACCATGTGGCTTAGCAATTCTACTCCTACGTATATACCCAAGAGGAATGAAAACATTCACGAACTTTTATGTGAATGTTCATAACATTTATTTGTAATAGCAAGGAAGTAGAAACAACCTTAATATCCATTAACTGATGAATAGATAAATAAGAAGTCAGTTGCAGAAGACTACATATTATATACTTGGATTTGCATGAAACGTCCAGAATAGACAAATCTACAGACGGAAAATAGATTAGTAGTTGCGTGGGGCAGGTGGGTTGAGGAAAGGGAGGACAGACCGTGACTCTCACAGGCACAGAGTTTTCGTGGGGGAGTAACGAAGATGTTCTGTTAGATGGTGGTAACGGCTGCAGAGCTCTGTGAGCATATGAAAACACTGAGCTGTGCATTATAAACAGGCAAATGTTATGGCATGGGAATTACAACTCAGGAAAGCTTTTCAATAAATAACAAGCAGGTTTCCTCAAAAGTTGATACTGCAAAAAATTCTCTATGTTGGCAAGTTCAGTTTTAGCATGACACACTCATACATAATTACAAATCATCTTGACATCTTTGTTATTTTTCCATGAAAAGTTATTTCTAAAGGACACGAAACACTAACATCTCCTGGGAAGTTAAAGTGTTGTCCTGGGTAAAATATGTCCTTATTTTCTCAGGTATGAATCTACTTTCAAAATTGTGTAGTCTTAGCTCACCTGAGCCAATGGGGAACAAGGCATATATAATTAGAGCAGCTCCATTCCCAGTAGAAAGTAAGGTCTAGATTCAGCTCAACTGGGGCATAATAGAGATGGAACAGACATTCATTTCAATCAGTATAATCCTCAAACAGTAAAATCAAGGTAACAGTAATCTAGACTTGCAAAATGTAACATATTGTATTTGTATATTTTTCTGGGTAGAGGGATCATGGCTTTCATCTGATTTTAAAAGTTCTTTTTCTTCCCGCCATTCTTTCTTTTTTTACTTCAATATGCTAAGAGCCACTGGTCTGAGAGAACACGAAAATACTTTTTTTTTTTCCTCCAGGGAACTTCTCACCTTTGTCTTTATCAGGATACATTTTATATTGCCAGGGGCACAAACATCCTAAAAAATTTGAATCAACATAGCTATTGCAAATTTGGATGTAATTAGCTTTAGTTTTTACCATAACACTGAGTGCTTAAGATTACTTTTGAAATACAAATAATAATGCATGCAATTATTTCTAAAACACCCAGAAAAATAATCTAGCAACTTTAAATATTGAACTTGAACTCTTCTCTTAAAGATTAGGATGTGGTTCTCCATATCAAGGCTTCAGAAAGACAAAGAAAGATAAATTTTATTCTTAAAAAAGGATGTCGTTCATAGAGAGTTCATAAAACCACAGAAATGATTGGCTGTGGTAGCAGTGTGAATCTACGTGAACATCAGAGAAGAGAAAAAATAAATCACTCATAACTTAGTCATTGCTTTCATATGCACAGTCGTTTCCCTGTAACTGAAATGAATGTCTCCAAGAGAAATATAATATGTCAGAACTATTTCTGACTGACTTACACTCAGCTAGCAATACATTTTAACATCATGCATCAGTCATTTGGAAAATATTGCACCGAGTTCACCAGGACTTCCAAATGTTGACATATTTCATTATCAAAAAATCATTACCCATGTCATCAGAAAAAGTCTTTACATATGAGGACACTATCACACTAATAGTGGCATATAAAAGTTTTCCAGTAGTTTCATTTCAAAGCTTGAATTTTATTATTGATAACAAATATTGTCAGTTGTTTTCCTTGAAGTGACAAGCTCACCTTGTTCATTTTTCAGAAAATGTCTGCATAATACCCAAGTGTGAATGAGTATAGTTTGTCCCCTTTTTTCCACAGATTAATCAGTTGAAAATTATGTGGAGATTTCTAAGAACGATGATAAAGCTCTGTTTCGATAAATGTCTAAAAATTTTATTGTATTAAAATTTAGAAACCAGGATAAAAATTGGATTCATTGATGTAGGTCTAAAATAAGTTTTTGAAAAACAGTGATAAAAATGTTTGGTATTGAAACCTATATAAAGTAATGTATAACATATGCAATTTCTACTTTGATTTATCTTTATGCAAAGGTAAGGGGTGGAAAGAATTTGCATTTAAATTTAAAAAGCAGATGAATTGGCATTTGCTAGTGAGATGTGATTTGCTTTCTTTTAATGGATAATAAAATATTGATAGCAATGTACCCAAATCCAAGAAAATCTGGAATACTACTATTTTAATTAATACCAATGTGAGGTAAATTCATGTTTATTTTCAAAGATATTCTTGCTTACTAGTTTCAAATTGGTTTTGATTAAACTGATTTGGGGTTTTGACCATGTCAGTATATATAATATTACTCTAATTTATGAAATAGTTATTATTCAATGTTCAATATTAAAACTGATGTAATAAAAATTTTAATAAGTTGAGTCATATAATGAATACTTAGAAATGATTGCTTTAAAGAACAGATAACATTTTAATTTGGAAAAAACATTTTATATGTAGACATTGATCATGGAGGAAATAAGTAATTAATAGAATATTCTTTAAGACTAATGTAGAAAAAATGATCATAGTAAATGCCTATTAAATTTTTAAGTTGAAAATTCAGATACTAATAAACATAAGCATATCTTTAAAGTACATTTACTATTTTAAAATTCTCTTTAGAGCAAGAGTCTCTTAAACTTAATATTCTTGTCGTTGTTTGATTCACTTGCATAGCAGAAAATAGTCCATTTTAACTCCAACTGGATGGCTCATTGACCCTTTAAGTGTAAGTACAGGAGATTATTGTTCTTTCACTGTGGACTGGAGCTGTAGTTCCAGGCAAAGCCTGAGAGCCTCTGAACTGCCCCAGCACGTAGTCCCAGGAAGAAGCAAGGCAAGTTAAGGAGTAAAAACAAAAAAAAATTGGTGAGGTGATTCTCTTGACATCTCCCTGGGTACTGACAAAACCTTGAACTGTACATAGAGACATCCCTGCTTTCCAGTAGACGAGACACAGTTTATCTTTGATATCCAGTTGTTTTCAGAGTCAGGCAGGTGTGAAACAAGAAAAGGATGATCTTCTCTTCAGACACAAAAATCGTGATAACTGGCAAGTAGGAGGTGAAAATGAGAACCAATCCTACAAAGCTTTGGTCTTCAAACTGCAGTGAATGTCACTCACCTGAGATGTCCTTTCTATTACAGAATGCAGAGTCCTACCTCCAAAGATTCCGATTTAGAATAGGTGTGGCCAAGGAGGCTGGCACTTTAAAGGTAACCTAGGATATGCTGTCGAGATGGTTTCTTTGCCACACCATAAGAAACCTTTTCACAGAGTATATATTGTACAAGCACCAAAAACATGAAATACCTAAAATTATGGTTTACTTGAAACAACTGAAGTTTATAACATACTTTTTAAGTACAGAGTTGTCCAGGATACAGATTTAAGCCAGGGGTGTGAAACTCATTTTCACCGGGGGCCACATCAGCCTCGTGGTTGCCTTCAAAGGACGGAATGTCATTTTAGGACTGTATAAATGTAACTACTCCTTAACAGTTAAGCGAGAGGTTGGCGCTGCTGCTGGGTGGAAACAAGGTGCCGGCCAGATAAAACAAGGTGGAGGGCCGGATTTGGCCTGCGGGCCTTGTGGTTGCCACCTGTGATTTAAGCAGTTAAATGAAAACCTCTTACTATTTGAGTGAATTGTCAATAAAACATATTGATATACTTCTAAAATACCATTCATTATAATAAATTAAATAGTAACTTCAGGTCAAAAATATTACAGTAGCCTTCTGTGTTAAAATATTTTCTTTTTTATATACAAGGACTAAAACACTGAAAAATATGGTACTAGGTTTCTCTTTGGGCCAAGACTGTTTCACATTTCGAACAGAGAATTAAGTTTGCACTAAATATCGCTTACCAGAGCTCTTTTCCAATTTCTATTTTGCATACATAAAGTATATCTATAAAAAGTTCTCTATATTTACTTATATGTTTGAACATGATTTTCAACAAGTTCTAAAGGGTAATGTGTAGAGAACAAGACCTTTTAAGTCGATGGAAGACGGCAATGAACTTGTTCCCTCTCTATAATACACCAGATAAGGAAAGAGGTGAATCCAGGAATCCATGACTAAAGTCACAGTCTCTACAGAAGACTTAGACTTAAATCTAAAGTAACATTTTTATATATAAAATATCGTTCAAGTTTTAAATTCCCAGGGAGGTGGCAGTCTCCTCCAGGTGCTCTGTACAAGGTCTATTCCATAATAGCTACCCACTAAACAAACGAAAAATCTGCCTTTGCTATTGCCAGTGGCCAGGGGGAGGCAGTCATATAAGAAAAAGTTTGTAACTATAAATTTTTTTTTCCTGAAAGATAAAAGATTCTTTAAGTTTATTTGCAAGCTACGTAATGACTCTGACATAAGGAAACCACCTAAAATGGCATTTTAAGCTTTCAGATTTAGTCTTATTAAAAAAGGCAGAAAGTTAAAAAATGTTTTTTGTGGAAGAGACTAATTTATTTACTCACTAAACATTTTTTTCTTTTCCTAGGAATCCAGGAAATCTATTTTGTTTTCAGCCCACTTACAACTAGATACGGTCTTCTGTACAAGAAATATTTACTGAATCTATGCTTACTTAATGGTGTTACATTCCCCTCAGTTTTTAATGATAGGAATGTTTGATGAATTTTTCCTTCTATTTCCACATATATAAACTCACTTAAGTCCTCAAAATACCCTGAAAAAATAAATACAGCTAGATAACTTTCTGGTTTACTTCCAGATTGTGAATGTTCCAGAATGTTGAATATGCAGATATAGCCAAAGTCATCAAGATTAAATGTTCTGGCTCAAGAATAAATACACTAGAGAAACAAAGAAACAGACTACCAATTTTATTTATTGAAAAACACTGTCATTTAAAACCACCAGACAAAAATGCAAAATTATAAATGCCAGGCTGTTAATCACACTGTTTATAATAACAAAAATAAAAAACAACAACAACAAAAATGTATATGTTTATTACTAGGGAAGAGGTTAACCAAGATGTATAACTTTCAAATAATAAAATTCCATACAATTCTAATCTTCATTCTCTAAGACACAAAGAGCTCTGCAGTATCTTAAGGAAGCACTATTTAGACTATTTCCACTGTGGACTTTGGGACTGTATATTTGGAAGAACATACACCAATATGTTAATAGTGGTTGCTCCTGAGTGGAAAAGTTATGATTTATTTAAATTATCTTTATGTTTTTCTAAGCTTTCTCATTTTAATAATTATACATATTTTCCTTTTATAATATTAAAAACAGATATTTTAAAAATTGCTACCACATGAAACAAAACCTCAAGCAACATATTTTTCTATGATTACAACTAAATTAGTAGATAACTGTTTCATTTTTTAAGTCTTTTTTTTTAAAGATTTTATTTATTTACTTTTTCAGAGAGAGGAGAAGGGAGGGAGAAAGAGCAATGTATGGTTGCCTCTCACATGGCCCTCATTGGGGACCTGGCCCGCAACCCAGGCATGTGCCCTCACTGGGAATCGAACCGGGACCACTTGGTTCCCAGCCCGCACTCAATCCACTGAGCTACACCAGCCAGGGTGTCATTTTTTAAGTCACTTTTACTTTCAATTCAGCATTCTGCTTTGAAAGTCTGCAGTATTTTAACTTTGCAACAAGAGTAATGTTCTCCATTCACACATGATCTGCTACTTCTTTTATATTCATCTTTCCTCCCTCTAGCTAAACTTGGACCAAACCAGTATTTAGACTACTACTTAAACACCCCAAGAAGAGTTGGATTTTTTGTTAATATGTTTGCAAGATGGCTGGGGTTGGGGGGGACGGTAGGGGGGAAAATAGAAACAACTGTACTTGAACAACAACAACAAAAACCTATCAAAATAAAAAAATAAAAATAATGGAGAAAAGTTATAAATTTTAAAAGAAAACTAATTAAACCATTTTAAAGTAAAAAAAAAGAGATGCTTATCTGAAGTTTCAACAGATATGCTGAAACAACTGAATGGGCAAATGAAAAAAATAACCTTGATCTGCACCTTACACCATATACAAAATATATTTAGGATTTTAGTTTAAACATAAAAAATGTAAAATATTTATATTTATAAATATAAAAGCTAAAGTTCTGACAATTCTACAGTAAAACACAGAAGAAACATGAAATAGATCAAGATTTCTTAGACTAGACATAGTACATATAAAATTTAAAAAATAAAATAGATAAGTTAAACATCATCCAATTTGGAACTCAGGGTGTTCAAAAGATATTATTAGGAAAATAAAAAGGCAAGCCATGGTTTGGAAAGATATTTTCAATTGATGTAATGACAAATGCCCCGATCCAGAAGCAAAAATAAAAAATAAAATTAAATGAGAAAAATGTAAAAATCTTAAAGCTGAATAATGAGGAACTCAAAATCAACCCACTTAAAAATGGACAAAAGAATCCACTTCATCAAAGAAGACATACTCATAGTCAATAAACATTTCAAAAGATGTTCAACATTAGTCATTAGGGAAATGAAATTTAAAACTACAGTGAGAGACCACTTTACAGTCATTAGCAGGGCAAACATTAAAAAAAATAAAGTCCAAAAGCTGGCAATTCTGTTGGTCAGGCTGTGGGTGGGAACAACGTGAAACTCTCATAGGTTTCTTCTGGTGCAAATGCAGCCCTGATGGAAAACAGATCAGCAGTCTTTTATTTTTATTTATTTATTTATTTATTAAAGATTTTATTTACTTATTTTCAGAGAAAGGAGAAGGGAGGGAGAAAAAGCAATGTACGGTTACACCGGGGACCTGGCCTGCAACCCAGGCATGTGCCCCGACTGGGAATCGATCCGGGACCCTCTGGTTCCCAGCCCGCATTCAATCCACTGAGCTACACCAGCCGGGCAGATCAGCAATCTTTTAAAGCGAAACATACACTGATGCTGTGACCTAGCAATTTCAGTCCCAGTTCTTTACCCATGAAAATAAAGACATGTCCACAAAATGACATGCACAAGAATGTTCATGAAAATATTCATAATAATCCTAAACCAGAAACAACCCAAATTTCCAACAACAGAGGAGTGTTATCTCAACAACTGTGGTATATCCATACAACAAAATAGAACTCAGCAATGAAAAAAATGGACCAATGAACCTGGCAACCTGGATGAATTTTTGAAAAATCACATAGAACAAGTACAGATTGTGTAATTTTATTATATGAAATTCTAGACTAGGCAACACTAATCAATAGTGATAAAAATCAGATCCATTGTTTATTAGCGAGAAGGTAAAAGAGATTGTCTGCAAAGGTACATGGGGGAACTTCCTACAGAGATGGAAAAAATGTTTAACGTTTTTATTGTGATGGTTAAATGGGTGCAGAGATTTAGCCAAACCCACCAAATGCACATTTTAAATGTGTGCATTTTATGGTATGTAAATTATATAGCAACGAAGTAATTTAAAAGGTATGCTTGGCTGTGGAGTGTAGAAATACGGGAATTCCTTAAGCTAGTGGTTCACAAGCTTTTGGCTTCCATCAGCATCACCTGGAAGGCTCCTTAAAATAAATTGCTGGATGCTGCCCTAAGTTTCTGATTCAGAAGGTCAGGAGTGATGCTCCCAGGGGTTGCATTTCTCACAAGTTCTCGCGTGACGCTGACATAGCAGGCCCAGACAGCACACTTTGAGAACCACTCACTACCTCAGAGGCAGAAATGAATCCTACACTGAGACATTGAATAGGTCAATTTCAGCAAGAGCCTAGCTGCAGTTCGTAAATACAGACCAATTTTACAAGTGAAAATCCAGACATGCCTCTTAACTTAAAGGGAAAGAAATTTAGTGTTTTGAGTCATTTCCTGAAAAAGTAAAAGTGAGCTATCTATTTGCTTTAATACAGTTTCTGGAAATTCATAGAAAGAGTTGGCAAATCCTCTGAACTTCAATACAAACATTGTGTATTCATGCTCTTTGTTTTTTGCCTAGAGAGAGGGTCAACTTTACATCAAATTTTCAAGTGAATATGATAAAAAACATTAAGAGGCATTAAATAACTCTATGCATATCCTTTCCATTTTTAATTTTCATATACATGCATTTTCTTCAGAGACAAACAGTAGAAGAACATGAAAGCTTACACTTCACTCTTTGTTATTTATGCTGAGCATTCAGTTTTATTGAAGACTTGCATAGATATTAGTTGGTCACTAGCTGAAGAGGAATAAACAGGGTTCAGCATTGAAGGTAATGAGGAAAGAAAGCTTCTGAGAGTTGCAAGACATTCTAGAACTGTAATTTTTTCAAGTAAGATTAAAATTAAGATATTCCTAATTTTATATTAGATACCTCTCCCGCTCCCTAATATTTCTGGTTGCAATGTAATAAAAACAACTATTCATGTAAAACTAATAACAATGATAAGTGACATGGGCAACAAAAGAGTATTTGTAGTTAAAAGAATATTTTTATTTGTACATATAAATTTTCATGTGTAGAATATGCTAGCATGGTTACAATTATTTCTACCTATTTTAGCATAATTTATAAGCATTTCAATGGGACTGCCACATGTAATATCAGGATGGGGCGCATCTCTCCGTTCATTGTCCTCTACAACTCCTTTTTTCCTTACAAATATAAAATATATATTTAAGTCTTCTGCTTTGTATCCTAGACACATACATTCAAGGGACCACTTTAGTTTCTGAACAAGCTACCAGAAACCTTGTTACATTCAATTATTTTCATAAAAGAGGAGAAAATGCAAATAATCATAGAGCTTACCCATCAACAGATTCAGTAAACAATTTAGTATTCATATTTCATAATAAATCTGTGGTTCTCTGACTGATGTTTTGGGACTTAGAGCTGCATAGAAAACAATTTGTTTGTAAAATGTTATGAACACTACTAAATCTTTCATGCTCTATATTATGAAAAGGTCTGACTTCTTTTCCTGCCTGCTTTCCAACAGGTCATAAACTTATGTATGTTCATGGTCTAGATAACATATGGACACTAAACTCAAATTTTCTTTTATCTGAGCTTTGCTCTCTTGCCATGTCTTAGTCTTTGAATAAAATCACCTTATGGAGTGATATTCTTCTCCCGCTTCTTGTCTGAGCTGTTGCTAACAGCTTTTAATTCGGGAAGTCTATCTCTGAGTTTTCTACGCCTCACTGGTTTCAGCTCAATTGTTTCTCTCGCCAGCAGAGCATTTCATTCCTCCTGAAGGTCACTGCAGGCTGCCAAGGCTTTGAAAACATCCCATCTTTTCATTCATGCTGCAATCTAACCCTGCAGTGCCATTAAGAGAAATGGAAGCAGGCCTGTGACTTTTTCTATCAACAGTTATTGAATTTATTGTTAGAGAAAGCAAATTAGGTCATCAGTGAGCAAGGATCTTCTATAACTCCACCTTTTTTCAAGGCAATAGAAATTATTTCTTGTCTTTTAGTAGTTTGCCTGTGTACAGATAATTATTTGGATAAATGATACCATAATGTCATCTGCTTTTGGAAGTAACCCTTCCAACCATATTGCTACCAGTTGCAATAAACCAATGATGCAGGAAGCAGTCCTGATCTAAGGACACTCATAAAACGAACACCACGTTGGCCATCTGTTGGCGGACGGATGGCATTAAATGTAATGTAGACCTGGACCACATCCAGTATTGTTTATTCTGTCACATATCAGATGAGCACTAAAATCGAGTTGATGATTTTTTAATTCCAAGGGGACAAGAAATGGAGAGCAGAGGAGGGAGATGATTGCAGATATATCCAAAAGTATTCAAGTGACAACTCGATTCAAAGAACAAAAATTAATTGATGAAAACAGATGATCTCAGAGGAAGAATAATCTATAATCCACATTATATGTGTCAAATATTTATATTACTGGGATAACAGAAATTCACTATAAATTTACTTGTGTTCTTTAGTTAATGCTGCTAGAAAAAAAATAAAGCTCTCCTAGATAAGCAAGTTGATTAAATCATCAGCACAAATTCTAGGATTTTAAAAACAAGAATTTTTCCATATTTTAGATAAAACTATTTTAGATTATCATATATGGTAATGTTTTTAAACTTTCTTGTATGAAAGAGATGATACTGTGACTCATTAAGATGCTTTTTTTTTAAGTCTCAGAGCAATACAATTGTTGCACAGCAGTTGCACAGTTAGTTGGGGAAATAAAGTGAGATTTTCCTTGTAAAAGCAAGTTAGCAAGTTATCCCCGTGTGTTTTAACAGGAAACTCACTGAAGTTGGGTTCAAAGATCTGATTTAACACCTTCGATTTTCCCATTGTTAGTGAGATGACTTTTGTGCAAATGATTTAATTTCCCTGATTCTCGGTTTCTTCAAAATGTAAAAATGTCAAATGGGGAAATTATGTCCAATATCTCTGTAAAGGCTAATGCATCATAAGAATGTAAATAATTTTATTTTCATTTTGGCAAAATATATAGGACAATCTTGGAGGAAATGCCCTTAGGATCTGTCATAATCTCATGTAGAGGTGCCCGCTTCTTCCCCAAGTAACCTCTCCTTCCTGTGTTACCACCAAGGGCAACCTTGAACACCCCGGAGTAAACCAAAGCATGTAGTTTCAGTTATTGAGCTCCGTTAAGAATGAAGTGCTAACTGAAATGCACAGGAATTCTTTAATAATCTTAAAATTACAATATAAAAATATTATTTCCCCAGGGCTTTGTGAAATATCTATGAATATGATATTCGAATAGTATATTATGATATTTTGATTACTCTAGATTTAATAGGAAAGACATGTCATACATCCACCTGTTCATTTAATTGGGAAGCAACACCAACACAGGTAAACCAAGCTACTCACAAATTGTCCTAAGGGGTACGAAGGAACCACAGATTAATGATGGGGGCATAGGGTGGGAAAAGTCATGGGGAGAAGTGGCCTACTTCAGATGGAGTAGTTAGTGATCTGACTTCCACATCATCAAAACGTATGAAAACACACACACCAGTAAGATATTTTCAAAATATGAGATGTCCTCATTAACATCACTGTTAATGCAAATGCTCAAATAAGAATATTAGCTGAAGTGAGTTTTTCTCCACTTCAAATTCTGAACTATTAGCTCTTACACTTATAACTGGCAAGAGTTAAGCCCACTGCAGTGCGAGCAGATGCCACCCAAGCTCCCCTACCCTGACCTGCCAAGGCTCATTAATCTCCACCATTTAACACCTCACTATTGAGGGCTCCCCATCCTGGGGAGTGAACTACATTTGGTCCACTTCATGGCCAGCTCATGAGATAAGGTCACCAATTAGGAAAAACTGCACGGTCTACAGTAGCCAAAAGCATAGTACATGACTTTTTTCAAAATTTTTTAGCAACGCTTTAACTCAATTTTAATCTCTTGCTCATTGGTTTCAAAATACATGTAGATTGCTTTTATAATTCATTTACTTATTCATCACTGAATTGTTCAAATTTTAATTTTTTCTCCTATTTACACTTATTCTCAGGCATCTAATCTCAGACTCTATAAGTAGATATAAAAAAAACTGACAATAAAAAAATGTCCTGAGCAAAATTATAACAGTAAAATATAGGTCACTGATTCTGCCTACTCAGGCTCTGCACTTCATTATATCCTTTGTCTGTATCCAAATCCATTATTTTGAATCGTTCTGTATGATTAACTGAACCCTACCGCATATCCCTCCTCTAGGTTACACCCTACACTTACAGCATCCAGCATCTTGGTTACAAATAAGAGCTCTGGAGTCAGCAGGCCTGGGTTCAAATGCCCACTTGACCTTTTATTACCTATGGGACCTTGGGCAAGTAAACAAACTGCCTGAGAAAACAGGAGCACTTACCGCATCTAGTTGTTACGAGGAATTAACTAATATGTAAATCACCTAGTAACATCAGTCAGCCCAAGGAGAAGAAAGATTTAGGTTTTCCCCAACATCTTGGCTTTTGTTTTGCTTTATTATACTCATTTGCAAAAAAAATAAAAAGAAACAAAGAAAGAAAAAACCCTAAATCAGTGACCATCCACAGTATGTTTTTAAAATATGCATCTAATTTTATGTTTATGTGGCCTATTTTAAATACGATACACATATACTTGTGTATCTCTGAAATACTATATGTTTCAAGCTCAGAGAGAAAGTGAGAATTCAATCTGCTTACTTTTCTTAGACTTAATACATCTCCTTTGGATTATTCAATTTGCAGGCACTACTATGTAACACTTGTGATTTAGATTAACTCATGTCCTTTGAGTTCAAAGATGCTACTGTTGGAAATGATTCCACAGACAAGCATAGTTTAAGAGAATGATCTGTACCTTTAAGTTTTTTGTTAATTTGACTCATATATAGTAAAGACACTGGTTACCAGCTGTCACTGCTATTTTCAAAGTCTATCCATGATTATGACTATGTTAATGTTTTATAAAAGCCACTTCAGAAGCTTTAGTTAAAAAACAATGTCATTTTATAATTTTTTGTTTTATTTTCCTTTTTTGATACACTGAATATAAATATCACATAGGAAAGTGTAATGCTATTTTTTTCCAGAGAGTATATATCTTGCTTTGATACTTAAAATTATGTTTGAAATCATTTCATATTTTATTTAAACTTCTATCTCAATTTTTCTTTTGGTTGAATAGTATTCCATTGTGTGAATATACAATACCTTAGTTTATCCCATCAGTTCTTACTGATGGATATTCAGGTTTTTCCCAGACTTTCTTAAACTACAAACACTATTGCAGTAACACAGTTTCTTTACGCATACGTGTAAGCACCCAATTCTTATATTAATATTTTGTTAATGGCTCCACCTGCATCCCAATCAGGTTCAGAATCCTCTTATCTCTCTCATTCTTCATAATAATAATAATAATAGATAGCATATCAAGTTTGACCAGTTCTTTATTGCATCCAATCTTTTTCTAGAGAGGAAGAAATGATGATGTTAATCATCATAATAATAATACAACTAACAGAACTTGTTCTTGAATATACATATTTCCTTAAAAATCTTATAAAATTACTGATGATGTAGAGGTTTCTGTAAGTGACTTCATTGTTTTTGGGAATTGACATGCATTATCTTTAATTCTCACAATTACAAAGTATTACTAGGCCCATTTTTTCAGATGAGGGGACTGAGTCTTGCTTGAGTCTAACTAGGAATTTGACCAAATTTACAGAGTAAGTACTAAGGCCAGGTTATGTACCTGAATTCTCTAATTCCTAAATCCATACTCTACCCTCAAATCCATATAATATCAATCTTTATACATAACTCATTATGTCTTCTGAATCCTTCTGAATCTACTCAGTGTCTACTACTATCGCATTTTTTCAGGTGAACTACTGCATAATTTTTTGAGGGGTCTTCTTGCCTTCCACTATTTCGCACACATTTCTTCTGCTCATCATGCTTCAATAACCTCACTCTATGCTAATTCGATGTCATCATAAGATCACTCTTGCAACCTAGTATTCACACTTCCTCCACATCTGGACCCCCGCTCTTGTCCCTCATTGACATTTCCACTGTTTGGGCTGCAATCGCAGGGTCTAGGGACTAAGTAGACATACATGAAATGAGGAAGGAAGCAGGAGGTGCTGATCAGGTAGCGCTCTCAGCCTTTACCCTCATCTCCAACAGAGCAGCTTCATTTTTTATCTGCTTTATGTATAAGGGAGGGAGACATATAACATTTTATTTGGGAAAAATCTCACCTTTCTACAACTAAAAAAAAAAAAAAAAAAGAAAACCATTAACATTGTGTTAGTCCCAGCTCTCTCTTGTTTACCATAGTACCCTCAGCTCCTAGAACAGTGTCTAGAAAGTAGTGAATACATATTTTTGAAGGGGTCAATAGAAGAATGGATTTAATTAATTTTTGCTGCATCGATGTACTAACAGAAACTCTGGAAAAGTTACCTGAGTGCAATGAGCCTCCTTTTCTCCCCTTGTGAGGAGCCCGCCACTCGAACCTGCAGCATTGTAGAGATTAAAAGGGCACATCTGTAGCTCGGTGCCTGAAACGCTCTAACCTTTGGCTCTATTGCTCTCTCTACAGCAAACACCATTTGCTGTTTCATAAATCTGCCTACACTGGGAATTGTCTGTTGCCCTCTTTCCCTTTTAAATTTTTCTTCATCAAAGCTCCTAAAGGTTTTCCCCACAGTCTTCTCAGTTAAACTGGCATCTGACTATTTATCTGATTACTTTGCATTTTTCTATTTCCCATGGTAATGAGAAGTAGAGAAATAAGGCTAGTCTGGTACTTTTTGGTTACTTAATAATTTAAAAACTTGGTGGTAACTTAATAGAACTGTCTTTTAGATTAATTATTAAAACCAGAGTTAGAACAAATGAAAAAGCTACATTTTTCTTACTCACTATTGAATTTACTTTTCTCTATGCCATTTAGATGAAAATAGTATAACGTTTTACAGAAAAGTTATACAGTGCTTGATAGTATATATACTTTTCCCTGATAGCACGTTCAATTCTTATTAGTAGTATTAACTATAAGATAATAGAATTATTAGCAGTTTCAGATTTTCTATCATGCAAGTCAGAGAAGGAAAGCTGTTTATGACTACAAGTTCATTTCCTATGCAACCAAAAATAAATGCGGTTTTAAAGTAGCAACATCATGTATTTTAGGGAATGTGTATATATTTTCAATTTTTTTTATCCTAACTCTCGAAATAAATAAATAAGTCTATGGCAGTCAGCTGTCTTCAAAGCACCTTAATCTTAATTTCTAGACCATACCAAAAATATTGTCTGCACAACCTTCCCTAATCAAGTTTGAGAGAGGCAGATGGGCCTGCTTTTGCCTTGCACTGTGTTTATAGTTAAAATCTACATTTGCTCACATAACACATTAAAGAAAATCAGCTGCAGAACTGACATCAGAGAAAGTGATTCCAAATTCTAAATATTCTAAATATATATTATAAAAAATGGTAATAGTGCAGCATATAAAAACCCTGTAGATAATGACTACAGTCCATTTCAGCAAGATGGGTAAATGGGAAAAAACCTATTTCTGGAAGGATGAGAATTCTGGAGGTCATTTCTGTGGAAGCTGCTAAGGCAGTATTTGAGAACATGCCTTGCAGCTGATTTCCCTTCTTCTCGCTATCTATATTTCCCAGTCACTCAGAGGTTTCTTTGACTTACACACTAAAAAGACTAGATAGGCCATAGTTGTGAGATACAGCAAGCATGCCTATCTAATGCCGTAGAGTATTAAACTCCCCAAATATTTGCTGTACCTCCCTGGGGAGAACTATATTTCCTTGCCTCACTGATGTCAGACTTGGCCCTAGGAATTGATCTGGCAAATAAAATTAATACAAGTGACATGTATCACTTCCAGGGGGAATCTTTTAGCTCCAGTGTGTCCTCCACAGTGATCTCTTTTCCCTGTGACACAAGTTAGGTTATGGTCCTGACAGCTGCTGCTCTGACCGCCTGTGTCCCAGGCTGCAGACCCCTCAGCATGCAGCCCTCCAACTTCAGTGGGCACATAGCGGGAGGAGACAGGAACGTTTGAGGTTGGATCACTGGTTACCTTGGCACAACCTAGCCTACTTCTGACTAACACATGTGATGAGAAGTGTTAAAGGGGAACTCTTACCTAGAAGGTACAAAAAACACGAAGCAGGATTGTTACTGGGATTAGAGAAAGATAATGTATGTAAATGACCTGGTACACCTTTCATAATATGTAAAATTATTTAGGAGTTAAGGGCTAAGTCCGTATGATTTTTAAGTTACGTGTAGGGGGAGACAGGTAAAATCGTTAATCTGTTAGTGAGTGCTAATAATACAGGAAAATTTAAAGTTTGTCCTCAGAAATCAAAGCATTTCTCATTGTAACCTACAGTAGGCAACATGACTAGTGGCAGGGGTCATGAATTTATGGAATCAGAAAGAGTTCAATTCCTATCTCTACCTCTTCCTAACAGAGCAATTTAATTTCAGCTGCAATTCCTCATCCATAAAAATGGAACTTGGAACCTACCTCATTGGACAACAGAGAATGCATATTAAGGGTCTAATATAATATGTGGCATACAATGGCAGTTCAATCAATGCAAATCTTATTACTTTTCTATAGTTTGCATTTTCCTTCTGAATGAACAGTAAGCTAAAATATACAAAGTTTTCCAGGGTTTAAAGCTATGGTGGCCCAGGGTAGGTTAAGGAGTTCTGGTTTCAGGCTTTGGATATTAATTTGGGGCAGAGGATGTTCTTAAAGGGTTTTTTTGTTGTTTTTTTTTAAAGGCAGTTTTCACGTTCTGGCCAAAGAGTCAGGAGGTGCGGGTTAACAAAGACATCCTGAGAAGAATCCAGCAGGGGCACTGGGTGCAGTGCTTTCTTCAAGTCCTTCCTCAGCTCCGGGAGTGTGACATTCAAGGGGAGGAAGAAACCGAGTTTGTATGGATAAACACAACCTAACAGAATAGTTACTGTGCACAGCTATTGTCATTATTGCCCATCAAGTGTAACTACTAAAAATATTTACCCAGTCTGTTCCTGTTTAGGGCTACCAGTTCTCCTCGGCACCTAATGCAATGGCTGGGTGAGAAAAACTGGAAGGCTTCTAAGATTCTGGAGCACGTGAAGAGAATCCACCTGTGTTTCTTTGAACATATTTTCTGAAAACTCACATTTCTAACTTGGCCCTA